>LR778287.1:35046977-35141977 GCA_902810595.1 Coregonus sp. 'balchen' | reverse complement strand
CGTACTGATCTGTTTAGCCTTCCAGCCCTATGATGCAGCCCATTAACACCAACGTTAGTTTAACCACGGGCCATTTCTCCTTGGATGACGATGACAACTCCCCCCCCCCCCCCCCCCACACACACACACACACACACACACACACACACAAACTGGTCGTGACTCAGCAGCCTAGCCTGGTGGTAGGTTGTGAGTGAGTAATGTTTCTTTCAGGAGAGGAGACTGGATGGTAAGGGGCTGTAAGGACCCCTGTCTGGACACAGAGTGCCCTTCCCTGGCCTCTAATGCTCCCACCTCAGCCTCTCCCTCCCAGCTCTGGAGGACTGGTGGAGAGCCCTCTAGCTAGCTCCTCAGTTACCTCCTCTTCTTCACTCTCTCTCTTCCTCTGTGTCATCCTCTCTCTGTCGTTCTCCCTCCTCCTCCACTTGTCACAATATTTCCCTTTGCTTTGTTCTCCATCACATAATATCGACAGCTGCTCTCTCTCTCTCTCTCTCTCTCTCTCTCTCCTCTCTCTCTCTCTCTATCTCTCTCTCTCTCTCTCTCTCTCTCTCTCTCTCTCTCTCGTTGTATGCACGCTCTCAATCTGTGTAGTTTCTCTCCCTCCTACTCTCCCTCTGTCCCCTCCCCCTCCCTCTCTCCCCAGTGCTTGGCCTTCACAGGGCTCTGTCAAGGCTCTCTCTTGCCCACCCTCTCGCTCCAGTCGCAGAGCATAAACCCAGCGTTTCGTTTAACTGAGTAAATCACTAGCATTTCCCACGCTGCTGCCGCCAACACTCCATCTCTCTCTCCCTGTATTTCTTACTTCCTCCCTAACCTTCCACCTCTCTCTTTTTCTCCCTCTCCCCCCTTATGCCTCCTTCCTTCCATCCCCTCCCCCATCCCTCTTTCTCCCTCCCTCTCTTTCTCACTTCCTCCATCTCTTCCTCATATCCCTCCTTCAATCCAATCCTCTCTCCCTCCCTAACTTTTTCTCCTTCCATCCCTCTCCTCTCTCCCTTTGCCTCCCTCCATTTCTCTCAATCCCTTCATCCCTGACCCACCATCACTTTTAGTCTATTGTGAGCGAGCTGCATAAAGCAGTCCAAAGGCCCTGTCTGGTCCCCTGTAGAGCAGAGCATTATGACTTCTCCTACTGTGGAGACACAGCCAGCTGGGGGTCATATAAACACAAGGCTATCTGCAGTGGACCAATTTTAACGTGTGTGTGTGTGTGTGTGTGTGTTGTCTGCGTGTGTGTGTGTGTGTGTGCGTGCGCGTGCGTGTGTGTAAAACAGATAGACATTGATCATTCTAAGCACTATACTGTTTCCTCCTCTCACTTTCCTTAATGTGTTACTTGTCCACTTTTCTTTCTCATAGTGCCCCATTGCTATCCCAACAGAACAATACAACGACATATAGGAATGGAAACAATCACACACGCTATATTCAATCACTTAACACTACGATTGCCTGCCAGTTGCATTGTGTAAAATCAGCCTGAGGTGAAACTTCCCATTCAGAAGGTTAATATACTCTGATCTATGAAAGAATATTGACAAAACTGCACTTCTAAACAACACACACATCAGGGCCAGGCACACACACACACCCACACCCCTTCCAGAAAGAAAATATGAATTTCGCATGAAATTTCATGTGAAAATGTGATTTTCCACATGTGAAATCATGTGGTTTTTCTGTGAGGGACACAAACACATCTGCACCTCTGGGGCCCTACAAGGCAGCTATCAGTCATTGGGCTTATTTTGTGTTTGCTTTAGGGGTCAGAGTTCAGGCAATCCTGCACCAGCCTGCCTCCTAGACACTTTATTACGCGCAGGCTTTATAGAGCACAGCCAGGGCACAGCCGTATTCATGTCTCAGAGTAGGATTGCTGATCTAGGATCAGGTCCCCATGTCCATTCATTATAATCTAAAAAGGCTAAACTGATCCTAGATCAGCACTCCTATACTCTAAGAAGCTTTATGTATATGAGCCCTGAACTAGCATAATAAGTGTATATCTAAAAGTCTGTTTGAAAGCATTGCTGTTATAGATGCATGCTGCCAATGCTTTCTGTCAAATAGCCAAAATAGCCATGTAGTGTTACATTTTAACATTGAAATTCATTGAAAAAGCTAATCATCATCTATATCGTTGACATCACCATCAACATGATCTGTTAAATCCAGCTAAAGTGCAACGGAATCGATGATTCCTTTCAGTTTTAAAGTTCAAACCAGCTGAGAGCTGAGAAAATCTACACATCAATAACGAGCCATATAGGCCTGCATGTATGGCTGCTTTGTATGTGGAGAGGCACATCATTTAGCCAGAGGAGGAGCAGGAGCGGAGGCGGCCAGTCAGTCCGCTAATATCAGACACGGCGGCCGGAGATGGACGTCTGAACTTTTGGTCTGTACCGGGAAACGTGGAACAGGGAGGCATATCCGAAAATGCGGAGGTGTCGCTCTTGTAACGTTAGAACAGCTGATACCCCTCATGCGCTGCTTGCTTGGTGGCTGCTGCAGCAGGGACATACTGTGTGCGTCCAGAGAAACAGCTGTAAATACAGCACAATAACGCTTTCCCATTTCAGCACCGTGGACAGCGCTTTAGACCAACGGAAGGGTTCAAATAGAACGCCTTAGAAACTGAGTATAAATCTAACCACAGGAAATCTTCAGAGCCACACGGACTTACAGTATATAGGCAATGTTCAGTAGCCTGTCCATTCAAATTAAAAGAAAGCTCTATTGAACTATACATCTGATACCAGACTAAAGTAAACTAACTAGCCTATTATGAAAAACTATCTTCCCATGTTATCAATTCAGGCCAGAGTTTTACACGATGACACATTAATTAATAAAAAAATAATATTTTTAAAAGGGCACTTTGATCAATTGTGGCCAATGCCACCATCCATCTTCTCCCAGTTGTGGCGTTGTTTCTAAAGGTGTGCTCTTCTGAGAAAAGGAGCTCTGATTGGGCCCTTAGAAGCTTAAACCAATCACCTAGCCGGGTTGGAGGTGGGGAGCCACTACAATCTAATAGCCTATTATTTTGGATGGATACATAAACATGACCATGCATGAGTTCATTGCTGTATCAGGCAGACGTCATCAGATTATAGCCTTACTTGTAGACTGATGGCCATTTAGAGTAGGCCTACATTGGAAATAATTAAGTGATCAATTTCAGCAGGCTACGCATTGGTTATGATATATTTATATAAGCCATATGTCGAGAATTTTGATAAAGGCGTTGGGAAGGAATTGACAGCCTAATATTTCTATTTGGTTTTTATTTGTTATTTTATGCACTTTGAGATTATTCTGTATAATGAAAAGCGCTTTACAAATGTAATAAATGATTATTATTATTAATAGCCTAGGTGCTTTCACCCTAGTCAATGTTCTTTAGTTTTTTTCCGAGATGTCATTAAGTATTTTTTGCTAGAAAATCAATTTCAATCGGAATATTTCATTCTTGTTTCTGAACCACACAGTCAAACGAAATAGACTAGCTATAGCTATAGCTAATATTACAGTGCTCTTCTCAGCTTTCCAATTCCCATTTCCGCCGACATGCCAATGGTTGAGATGCATGCAATTTGAGAATTCTTTGGGTATAGACATTACCAATCACAAGAGTCTGAAGTAATGTGGAAACTTACCTTGGCTGACATCAAAAAGGTGTGTCCAGGCTCACTGAACAATAGCAGCGTCTGGCGACTCGCTTCACAAAAAGACCTGAGAGGAAAAATCAATATCCACGAGTCAAAAAACGTCTTAATGTTTCCAGACGCATTATTCCGGTTAAATCAAGCCGTATGATAAATATTTAGCTGGTAAGCTACACAACTGATGTTTTGCGGTGGAATTGCCCAAATAACTTAGGAATAGAAATTCGGGTTTCGCTGGCTCAAGAAGGAGCTCTGTAGCCTTGGCAACTCTAATGTGCGCTGGGCTCGAGCGGTCTGCAAGATCACATTTCGAACAGAGCGAGCAAAGGGTGTTTTTCTTTCGTGCTCCAGTTGGTAAAAAAGTAGGAATAAAATTTGGAAATTCGCAACCCAAAAAATCTCTAACGTTATTACAGAGTTTTAATTCCATTTAGGAGATCAGTTGGGAACATTTCATTTTACCTCTGTCACGTTAGGCGCATTGTAGATCCACGAGAAGGAATTCTATAAATAATCTTATGAGTCCGAGTAATATTTTTACACACATCATCTGTGAAGGGAACACAAACAACACATCTGCACCTCTGGGGCCCTACAAGGCAGCTATCAGTCATTGGGCTTATTTTGTGTTTGCTTTAGGGGTCAGAGTTCAGGCAATCCTGCACCAGCCTGCCTCCTAGACACTTTATTACGCGCAGGTTTTATAGAGCACAGCCAGGGCACAGCCGTATTCATGTCTCAGAGTAGGATTGCTGATCTAGGATCAGGTCCCCATGTCCATTCATTATAATCTAAAAAGGCTAAACTCATCCTAGATCAGCACTCCTATACTCTAAGAAGCTTTATGTATATGAGCCCTGAACTAGCATAATAAGTGTATATCTAAAAGTCTGTTTGAAAGCATTGCTGTTATAGATGCATGCTGCCAGTGCTTTCTGTCAAATAGCCATGTAGTGTTACATTTTAACATTGAAATTCATTGAAAAAGCTAATCATCATCTATATCAGGGTTCTTCAATTCCGGTCCTGGAGGGCCGAAACACTTCTGTTTTTTTATTTCTACCTGGTAGTTAATTGCACTGACATGGTGTCCCAGGTCTGAATTAGCACCTGATTAGAAGGAGAGGATAAAAAACAGAGGTGTCTCGGCCCTCCAGGACCGGAATTGAAGAACCCTGGTCTATGTCGTTGACATCACCATCAACATGATCTGTTAAATCCAGCTAAAGTGCAATGGAATCGATGATTCCTTTCAGTTTTAAAGTTCAAACCAGCTGAGAGCTGAGAAAATCTACACATCAATAACGAGCCATATAGGCCTGCATGTATGGCTGCTTTGTATGTGGAGAGGCACATCATTTAGCCAGAGGAGGAGCGGGAGCGGGGGCGGCCAGTCAGTCCGCTAATATCAGACAAGGCGGCCGGAGATGGATGTCTGAACTTTTGGTCGGACGGGGAAACGTGGAACAGGGAGGCATATCCAAAAATGCGGAGGTGTCGCTCTTGTAACGTTAGAACAGCTGATACCCCTCATGCGCTGCTTGCTTGGTGGCTGCTGCAGCAGGGACAGACTGTGTGTGCGTGCAGAGAAACAGCTGTAAATACAGCACAATAACTCTTTCCCATTTCAGCACCGTGGACAGCGCTTTAGACCAACGGAAGGGTTCAAATAGAACGCCTTAGAAACTGAGTATAAATCTAACCACAGGAAATCTTCAGAGCCACACGGACTTACAGTATATAGACAATGTTCAGTAGCCTGTCCATTCAAATTAAAATAAAGCTCTCTTGGACGTACATCTGATACCACACTAAAGTAAACTAACTAGCCTATTATGAAAAACTATCTTCCCATGTTATCAATTCAGGCCAGAGTTTTACACGATGACACATTAATTAATAAAAATTAAAATTAAAATTAGAAGGGCACTTTGATCAATTTTGGCCAATGCCACCATCCATCTTCTCCCAGTTGTGGCGTTGTTTCTAAAGGTGTGCTCTTCTGAGAAAAATAGCTCTGTTTGGGCCCTTAGAAGCTTAAACCAATCACCTAGCCGGGTTGGAGGTGTGGAGCCACTACAATCTAATATCCTATTATTTTGGATGGATACATAAACATGACCATGCATGAGTTCATTGCTGTATCAGGTAGACGTCATCAGATTATAGCCTTACTTGTAGACTGATGGCCATTTAGAGTAGGCCTACATTGGAAATACTTAAGTGATCAATTTCAGCAGGCTACGCATTGGTTATTATATATTTATATAAGCCATATGTCGAGGATTTTGATAAAGGCGTTGGGAAGGAATTGACAGCCTAATATTTCTATTTGGTTTTTATTTTTTATTTTATGCACTTTGAGATTATTCTGTATAATGAAAAGCGCTTTACAAATGTAATAAATGATTATTATTATTAATAGCCTAGGTGCTTTCACCCTAGTCAATGTTCTTTGTTTTTTCCGAGATGTCATTAAGTATGTTTGCTAGAAAATCAATTTCAATCGGAATATTTCATTCTTGTTTCTGAGCCACACAGTCAAACGAAATAGACTAGCTATAGCTGATATTACAGTGCTCTTCTCAGCTTTCCAATTCCCATTTCCGCCGACATGCCAATGGTTGAGATGCGTGCAATTTGAGAATTATGTGGGTATAGACATTACCAATAACAAGAGTCTGAAGTAATGTGGAAACTTACCTTGGCTGACATCAAAAAGGTGTGTCCAGGCTCACTGAACAATAGCAGCGTCTGGCGACTCGCTTCTCAAAAAGACCTGAGAGGAAAAATCAATATCCACGAGTCAAAAAACGTCTAAATTTTCCAGACGCATTATTCCGGTTAAATCAAGACGTATGATAAATATTTAGCTGGTAAGCTACACAACCGATGTTTTGCGGTGGAATTGCCCAAATAACTTAGGAATAGAAATTCGGTTTCGCTGGCTCAAGAGGAGCTCTGTAGCCTTGGCAACTCTAAGTGTGCGCTGGGCTCGAGCGGGCTGGAAGATCCACATTTCGACAGAGCGAGCAAAGGGTGTTTTCTTTCTGTGCTCCAGTTGGTAAAAAAGTCGGAATACCATTTGGAAATTCGCAACCCAAAAAATCTCTAACGTTATTACAGAGTTTTAATTCCATTTAGGAGATCAGTTGGGAACATTTCATTTTACCTCTGTTACATTAGGCGCATTGTAGATCCACGAGAAGGACTTCTATAAATAATCTTATGAGTCCGAGTAATATTTTTCAGTTTAAATTAAATGTGTTCCCTCTTTATGCCTTTTCTCAGAAAAAAAAGCCTTTAGGGTCTATATTGTGAGTGCTTCCCTAAAAACATCCAAAACATTTCCAATGGCGTATATTCCAGTGGTAGGAAAACAATTATCGAATTTTCACATTTTATATGGAAGTGCATGGATTTGGGCTTCACATCGTGTCTCCTCCAGTTGTCGTCGTACACTTGAAGTATAATGCATGATGGATCAACCCTTTCTGATCCACTGAGAAAACACACAAAACAACGACAGTTCCGTTCAATTCTGATCAAAAAAGCTTTTAACCTCTTTTCCACTAAATGAGAACTTCTTTGACGTTCACTTGAGCATCTCAGAGATGCTTCACAGCTCAAGCAGGTATCATATTTTCACCGTATCGCCTAGTATGGCTATTCATTTGGGTGGCACGTCAAAAAAAACATATTGCCGGCGAAAAGGGCTCTGGAGCGGTTATTGGGAAAGTTCCGAGAGGCTGGAGAGCGTCGAGAGACAACCGACGTGTTCACCTGCGTCTCACGAGACTGGGACTGTGAGCGCTTTGTGAAGTGGCGGAACGCTGAATGTGCATACATGAGGAATTTTTCCGTTGTTCCCTAGGGGTTCGAGGCTACGCGAATCTCCCATGCCATGGCTTTCTCTTTTGTGGGAAAGTGAGTAGCCTAATGGTTTTGTGATAAATGGAAATGGTTGGGAAAGATTATTTTGCGTTAATATTGTGTCACCTCGTCAACGCTCTCCCTCACACTGCCGAGGGTTGAAATAAGAGAGGGAGACTCAGAATCAGCGCGGTTGCACGCATGAACGAACACACACACACACACACACACACACACATACACATGCGGAATTTGGACCTGCGGGATGCAGACTGACTGTTCGATAATCAAGTGACATTCCTGATCAGACAGGCGGACAGCCAGCGCAGCGTGCAGTGTCATGCATGAACTGCACCATCTAAACACGGAGTCCAGAGCAAAGGTACTTTAGATCATGGCAGACATACACTTACATGTTCACATTGTCTGCATATGATAGATAGCTACACTGAACAAAAATATAAACGCAACATGTAAAGTGTTCGTTTCATGAGCTGAAATCAAAGATCCCAGACATTTTCCATATGCACAAAGAGCTAATTTCTCTCAATTTCTTGGCACAAATTTGTTTACATCCCTGAGCATTTCTCCTTTGCCAAGATAATCAATCCACTTGACAGGTGTGGCATTTCAAGCAGTTGATTAAACAACATGATCATTACACAGGTGCACCTTGCGCTGGGGACAATAAAGGCCACTCTAAAATGTGCAGTTTTGCTACACATCACAATGCCACAGATGTCTCAAGTTTTCAGGGAGCCTGCAATTGGCATGCTGACTGCAGGAATGTTCACCAGAACTGTTGACAGAGAATTGAATGTTAATTTCTATCATAAGCCGCCTCCAACGTCGTTTTAGAGAATTTGGCAGTACATCCAACCCGCCTCACGTGTAACCATGCCAGCCCAGGACCTCCACATTCAACTTCTTCACCTGCGGGATTGTCTGAGACCAGCCACCTGGACAGCTGATTAAACTGTGTGTTTGCACAACCAAATAATTTCTGCACAAACTGTCAGAAACTGTCTCAGGGAAGCTCATCTGCGTGCTCCTCATCCTCACCAGGGTCTTGACCTGAATGCAGTTTGGCGTCGTAACCGACTTCAGTGGGCAAATGCTCATGTTCAATGGTCACTGGCATGCTAGAGAAGTGTGCTCTTCAAGGTTGAATCCTGGTTTCAACTGTATCGTGCAGATGGCGTTGTGTGGAGAGGTTTGCTGATGTCAACGTTGTGAACAGAGTGCCCTATGGTGGCGATGGGGTTATGGTATGGGCAGGCATAAGCTACGGACAATGAACACAATTGCATTTGATCAATGGCAATTTGAATGCACAGAGATACCATGACGAGATCCTGAGGCCCATTGTCGTGCCATTCAACCGCCACCATCACCTCTTGTTTCAGCATGATAATGCACTGCCCCATGTCGCAAGGATCTGTACACAATTCCTGGAAGCTGAAAATGTTCCAGTTCTTCCATGGCCTGCATACTCACCAGACATGTCACCCATTGAGCTTGTTTGGGATGCTCTGGATCGACATGTACAACAGCGTGTTCCAGTTCCTGCCAATATCCAGCAACTTTGCACAGCCATTGAAAAGGAGTGGGATAACATTCCACAATCAACAGCCTGATCAAGTCTATGCGCTACATGAGGCAAATGGTGGTCACACCAGATACTGACTGGTTTTCTGATCCACACCCCTACTTTAAAAAAAAGGTATCTGTGACCAACAGATGCATATCTGTATTCCCAGTCATGTGAAATCCATAGATTAGAGCCTAATTAATTTATTTCAATTTACTGATTTCCTTATATGAACTGTAACTCAGTAAAATCTTTGAAATTGTTGCATGTTGAGTTTATATTTTTGTTCAGTGTATGTATGCCCCTAACATTGACAGTGTGACTCATTATATGAGCATCTGCTCTGATGGAATATTAATTTAATGGAACAACAAACAACATCAAAGTAACAAAGACAAGCATGCGCTCTGTCACACGCACACATGGCTTGGTAGACCATTGACTCGCTCTGATTGGCCTTCAGGACCATGGACAGCGAACAAACTTGCACCATGGACAGCAAACAAATTTAGATGCTATCACATATTTTTGGTCCTGTCCATGGTGCTGGAAAAGACTAAGGTTTATCCAAGGAGATTAATATTGTGCAATGCAGAGTTAATGGCTGTAACAATGGAGTTACAGAGATCGGAGAATAGGGATCAATTAAATATGGAACACCATTATTTCACATCAGTGCAAGTTCCTCAGACGACATTTGTGAGAAACACACGATGCGGATTCAGTACCAGCACAGGGAAGTCACTGATCGACGACTAGAGTACATTTTTATTTTGGCGTTTTTTTCCCACACAAAGTAGTCGTGAGGTTTGAAAATGATATGTTTGCCATTGTAAAGTCATGACTAATTCAAGCCGTTAGGTATAAAAATACCCCTGTCGCCAGCTCTGGTAATGTGCGTTATTCATAAGATGTGAATAATTGAGGTAAGCGAGTCGAGTTGAACAGCGGCGTGGACTTTGCTGACTCTGTGCCAAGTAATGCCGTAGCAGATTTTTTGGGATATAGGGCAGAGCCGAAGAATGAATACATAGTTACAACAATAGGCTACAACAACTAGGCCTACACTCTTAACTTTTACTTAAAAAATGACACTGTTTATAAATTACATTTTAACTTCAGATTGGGTACCAGTCTATTTGTGTCATCATGCCACTCCTTGCCACTCCTTCTCATGCCAAGCATCATGTTTGGCCAGAGTTGACATGATAGGCTTGATAGCACAAACAGATCTGGGACCAGGCTAGGAAAATAAAGGGCCAAAAGGAAAACGTGTGAAATCTATATTCTCATGAAGAACCATTTATCTCCATCTTGACCTGTCTCTTAGAGGATAACAGAAATCCCATGGTTCCTCACAACAATCCACAAGTGGGTAATTTGGGTCAGATTCAGTCCGTTAGTTTCGCAGTACATGGAGGTAAAGGAAGGACAAGGAACTGCTAACACATAATCATCTAAAACCTTTGGGCTAAACAGTCTGAATTCCCCAGGACACTTTCTTGGCTGGAAGCCCAGGTGGGGTGTATAAACTTTGAGTGTATACGCTTTAACTTTGGCTAACCTCCCTGTGGGACTGTGTCTGAGTCCCAAATGGTACCCTATTCCCTATATAATGCACTACCTTTGACCAAAAAAGTAGTGCATTATAGTGAATAAGGTGCCATTTGTGAAACAACCTCTGTGTATCCCACAGAGTGTATGCCCATAGGCTTGTTGTAAAGGTAGGCGACATCTACAGGCAGACTGAATCTAGACGGCCACGCTCCGGGACCAGGAAGTGGTGGGAATGGAGCGGTGCCCACAGGTGCTCTCTCTCCCTGGGCATAGATAACAGTGATTCATCCCCTAGGCCTCTGGAGGTCCTGCTAAAACTACCTGCTCTATGCACCCCCTCAACTAAATCCACAATATTTCTTCCTATTACACACACACACACACACAACCGCACAAAGACACAGACACAGACACAGACATGCACACACACACACACACACACAGACACAGACACACACACATTTTACACCCCCCCCAAAGAGCCTAGCCACTGACCCAGAAAGACAGAGTTAACAGGGTGAAAACCAACACTCCACACACACGTAAGCCGATACCTTCTGCCTCAGTGTAACAGTCTAACATCAAACAGCCCTGTCCCTCTGGAGAGGGGTGTGATGAGACAACACACACACAGACACACAGTTGAACCTGTAACCTGAGCTACCGGGGTTCTGAAACATTCAGCGGTCTCTACAGCCTGTACATGTGTTTGCTTTGTGTGGATAAGAGAGAGGCCTCACCACCAATCTGCTCAGCGTCACATCAATCATTCACTGTCTCATCTGAGCTGTCCTGTTCCGTCTGTCCTGGCTGAGCTGTCCTGTCCTGTTGGTCCTGTCTGAGCGGTCCTGTCTGTCCTGTCTGAGCTGTCCTGTCTGTCCTGCCTGTCCTGTCTGAGCTGTCCTGTCCTGTCTGTCCCACTGTGACCACATCACTCCATAGCCTCTCTCTGGAGGAGAGAGTGACTGAGGGACAGAGAGAGTGACATGACAAGGCTAGTGTAGGTGAGTTACACACAGTGGCTCTATCAGCTACAAGAGAAAGTTAGTCAGTGTGCTTCTCTGGTTAGTGTTTCACTCAACACCAGCCACAGTGGTTTCTTCAATCTCAATGACTTTGGCACAGCGCCATACACACACATAGGTTTGCCAACTATCCTTAATTCGCCACCAAAGTGTTCCAAGACAATAATAGTCTCATATACCAAACTGCAATGTAATGGGAACTTTTGGTGCCAATATAGTGCCCAATCAGAATCCAACTGAGTTTCAGAACTCTGCTGACTGCAGCTAAAGTAGTATGAGCTACAGTACGCTAATGGAAGTGATCTGGCAGGGTTCCAAGCCCAGCTTGAGACTGTAAGCCAGTGTAAACTCCCCCCAGCTGGCTGTTCAAGACGTCAGTCAGAACCCTCAGTACCAGCCGTCTGTTTGCGTCTACAGAGATGTTAAACCCTCCAATCCATTTGGCTTTATTCTCTTTAACAAACATGGTTGTGTTTATCTGCCTGGAGCCACAGTGTCGTTCTTAGGTCTATAGCCTATTTATTGGTATCCGGTCAAAAGTAGTGCACTATGTAGAGAATAGGGTGCCATTTGGCATGCAACCTCAGTCTCCCCTGGCCCCCTCAGGGTCCCATGGGAGGGGATTTGAAGAGACAGTAAATAGAAGCTAGTTTGTACTTCCATTAGGGTCTGATTCTATTACACTACTCTGTGGTGCTATTGATCCAGAGATCCAGGGGAGAGGGAGCAGCTAGAGCTTATGTTCCCCCAAGCAGAGGCCACCGTGGCTGGGTAGAGATGAGCATCACTGGCCCTAGTCCTCCCAGACACAGAGCCATGGCTGGGTAGAGATGAGCATCACTGGCCCTAGTCCTCCCAGACACAGAGCCATGGCTGGGTAAAGATGAGCATCACTGGCCCTAGTCCTCCCAGACACAGAGCCATGGCTGGGTAGAGATGAGCATCACTGGCCCTAGTCCTCCCAGACACAGAGCCATGGATAAGCATCTCACGGAGTGACATGGTGTGTATGTGTGTGTAAGAGAGAGATAGGGCAAGAGAGATAGAGAGAGAGCAAAAAGGATAAAGACAGGATGTGTGTGTGTGTGTGTGTGTGTGTGTGTGTGTGTGTGTGTGTGTGTGTGTGTGTGTGTGTGTGTGTGTGTGTGTGTGTGTGCGTGTGATTTGTAGTCCTGAGTCCAGAGTTCTGGTCCAATTCAAATGAACGTCCTGTCGTTTGGGACGTAAACTGTGACCTGAAAGTGTCAAACACAGATACAAAAAAACATCCACTGTTAGACAGTGATAGCCGCTCTTCTTTAGGAGCTGGGCCATTTTGAGTGAGACAAACATGTTTTAAAAGAGCTGGGCTGAGGACAGATACAGTATATAGCTGAGTAGAGAAGATGGCGGAACATCAGGTCACTAAGGTCTACACATATGTACAGTGGGGAAAAAAAGTATTTAGTCAGCCACCAATTGTGCAAGTTCTCCCACTTAAAAAGATGAGAGAGGCCTGTAATTTTCATCATAGGTACACATCAACTATGACAGACAAAATGAGAAAAAAAAATCCAGAAAATCACATTGTAGGATTTCTAATGAATTTATTTGCAAATTATGGTGGAAAATAAGTATTTGGTCAAATACTTTGTTATATACCCTTTGTTGGCAATGACACAGGTCAAACGTTTTCTGTAAGTCTTCACAAGGTTTTCACACACTGTTGCTGGGATTTTGGCCCATTCCTCCATGCAGATATCCTCTAGAGCAGTGATGTTTTGGGGCTGTCGCTGGGCAACACAGACTTTCAACTCCCTCCAAAGATTTTCTATGGGGTTGAGATCTGGAGACTGGCTAGGCCACTCCAGGACCTTGAAATGCTTCTTACGAAGCCACTCCTTCGTTGCCCGGGCGGTGTGTTTGGGATCATTGTCATGCTGAAAGACCCAGCCACGTTTCATCTTCAATGCCCTTGCTGATGGAAGGAGGTTTTCACTCAAAATCTCACGATACATGGCCCCATTAATTCTTTCCTTTACACGGATCAGTCGTCCTGGTCCCTTTGCAGAAAAACAGCCCCAAAGCATGATGTTTCCACCCCCATGCTTCACAGTAGGTATGGTGTTCATTGGATGCAACTCAGCATTCTTTGTCCTCCAAACACGACGAGTTGAGTTTTTACCAAAAGGTTCTATTTTGGTTTCATCTGACCATATGACATTCTCCCAATCCTCTTCTGGATCATCCAAATGCACTCTAGCAAACTTCAGACGGGCCTGGACATGTACTGGCTTAAGCAGGGGGACACGTCTGGCACTGCAGGATTTGAGTCCCTGGCGGCATGGTGTGTTACTGATGGTAGGCTTTGTTACTTTGGTCCCAGCTCTCTGCAGGTCATTCACTAGGTCCCCCCGTGTGGTTCTGGGATTTTTGCTCACCGTTCTTGTGATCATTTTGACCCCACAGGATGAGATCTTGCGTGGAGCCCCAGATCGAGGGAGATTATCAGTGGTCTTGTATGTCTTCCATTTCCTAATAATTGCTCCCACAGTTGATTTCTTCAAACCAAGCTGCTTACCTATTGCAGATTCAGTCTTCCCAGCCTGGTGCAGGTCTACAATTTTGTTTATGGTGTCCTTTGACAGCTCTTTGGTCTTGGCCATAGTGGAGTTTGGAGTGTGACTGTTTGAGGTTGTGGACAGGTGTCTTTTATACTGATAACAAGTTCAAACAGGTGCCATTAATACAGGTAACGAGTGGAGGACAGAGGAGCCTCTTAAAGAAGAAGTTACAGGTCTGTGAGAGCCAGACATCTTGCTTGTTTGTAGGTGACCAAATACTTATTTTCCACCATAATTTGCAAATAAATCCATTAAAAATCCTACAATGTGATTTTCTGGAATTTTTTTTCTCAATTTGTCTGTCATAGTTGACGTGTACCTATGATGAAAATTACAGGCCTCTCTCATCTTTTTAAGTGGGAGAACTTGCACAATTGGTGGCTGACTAAATACTTTTTTCCCGCACTGTATATGCAAGCAGATGTGGTACACATAAACAGATCATAAGATCAATTGGACACAGACAGACAGGTTGACACAGACAGACAGGTTGACACAGACAGACAGGTTGATACAGACAGACAGGTTGACACACACAGACAGGTTGACACACACAGACAGGTTGACACAGACAGACAGGTTGACACAGACAGACAGGTTGACACAGACAGACAGGTTGACACACACATACAGGTTGATACAGACAGACAGGTTGATACAGACAGACAGGTTGACACACACAGACAGGTTGACACAGACAGACAGGTTGACACAGACAGACAGGTTGACACAGACAGACAGGTTGACACAGACAGACAGGTTGACACACAGACACACAGAGCAGCATATAAAAAGCCAGACATGTACACAAACATACGCACACAAACACAAATGTCTGTTAATGTTGTTGTTCCTCACAACCTGTGTTTAAGAGCGAGCTATAGAGAGAGCACCCAGTGTCCTCCAGCTGCCAAACACCAGACCAGGGTCATGCCTGACTCACACTGCCTGAGGAGGGGAAGAGGGGAAGAAGAAAGGAGAAGGAGGAAAGGTGAAGAAGAGAAGAGAAAAGAAAAAGAGGGACGTTGGATAGAGGGTGAAAGAGACAGCTGATGAGTTGAGAAGAAAGGGAGGACAAGATAGAGTGGAAGTGACAGTTGGTGAAAAGAGGGCAAAGAGAGAGAAGGAAAGGAGGAAAGGAGAAATAAGGAGAGGAGATACCCCTGGTGTGGCAGTCACAGTAGTCGAGGAGGAGAAATAAGGAGAGGAGATACCCCTGGTGTGGCAGTCACAGTAGTCGAGGAAGAGAAATAAGGAGAGGAGATACCCCTGGTGTGGCAGTCACAGTAGTCGAGGAAGAGAAATAAGGAGAGGAGATACCCCTGGTGTGGCAGTCACAGTAGTCGAGGAGGAGATGAGAAATAAGGAGAGGAGAAACCCCTGGTGTGGCAGTCACAGTAGTCGAGGAGGAGAAATAAGGAGAGGAGATACCCCTGGTGTGGCAGTCACAGTAGTCGAGGAAGAGAAATAAGGAGAGGAGAAACCCCTGGTGTGGCAGTCACAGTAGTCGAGGAGGAGAAATAAGGAGAGGAGATACCCCTGGTGTGGCAGTCACAGTAGTCGAGGAGGAGAAATAAGGAGAGGAGATACCCCTGGTGTGGCAGTCACAGTAGTCGAGGAGGAGAAATAAGGAGAGGAGATACCCCTGGTGTGGCAGTCACAGTAGTCGAGGAGGAGAAATAAGGAGAGGAGATACCCCTGGTGTGGCAGTCACAGTAGTCGAGGAGGAGAAATAAGGAGAGGAGATACCCCTGGTGTGGCAGTCACAGTAGTCGAGGAAGAGAAATAAGGAGAGGAGATACCCCTGGTGTGGCAGTCACAGTAGTCGAGGAGGAGATGAGAAATAAGGAGAGGAGAAACCCCTGGTGTGGCAGTCACAGTAGTCGAGGAGGAGAAATAAGGAGAGGAGTACCCCTGGTGTGGCAGTCACAGTAGTCGAGGAAGAGAAATAAGGAGAGGAGATACCCCTGGTGTGGCAGTCACAGTAGTCGAGGAGGAGATGAGAAATAAGGAGAGGAGATACCCCTGGTGTGGCAGTCACAGTAGTCGAGGAGGAGAAATAAGGAGAAGAGATACCCCTGGTGTGGCAGTCACAGTAGTCGAGGAGGAAAAATAAGGAGAGGAGATACCCCTGGTGTGGCAGTCACAGTAGTCAAGGAGGAGAAATAAGGAGAGGAGATACCCCTGGTGTGGCAGTCACAGTAGTCGAGGAAGAGAAATAAGGAGAGGAGATACCCCTGGTGTGGCAGTCACAGTAGTCGAGGAGGAGATGAGAAATAAGGAGAGGAGAAACCCCTGGTGTGGCAGTCACAGTAGTCGAGGAGGAGATGAGAAATAAGGAAAGGAGATACCCCTGGTGTGGCAGTCACAGTAGTCGAGGAGGAGAAATAAGGAGAGGAGATACACCCTGTCGTTCTCCGCTAACATCAAGGCGGTGAACCGATCCTGTAGGTTCATGCTCTACAACATTCGGAGAATATGACCCTGCCTTACACAGGAAGCGGCACAGGTCCTAATCCAGGCACTTGTCATCTCCCGTCTGGATTACTGCAACTCGCTGGGCTCCCTGCCTGTGCCATTAAACCCCTACAACTCATCCAGAATGCCGCAGCCCGTCTGGTGTTCAACCTTCCCAAGATCTCTCACGTCACCCCGCTCCTCCGCACACTCCACTGGCTTCCAGTTGAAGCTCGCATCTGCTACAAGACCATGGTGCTTGCCTACGGAGCTGTGTGGGGAACGGCACCTCCGTACCTTCAGGCTCTGATCAGTCCCTACACCCAAACGAGGGCATTGCGTTCATCCACCTCTGGCCTGCTAGCCCCCCTACCTCTGCGGAAGCACAGTTCCCGCTCAGCCCAGTCAAAACTGTTCGCTGCTCTGGCACCTCAATGGTGGAACAAGCTCCCTCACGACGCCAGGACAGCGGAGTCACTCACCACCTTCCGGAGACACTTGAAACCCCACCTCTTTAAGGAATACCTGGGATAGGATAAAGTAATCCTTCTACCCCACCTTACCCCACCCCAAAGAAAAAGAAAAAAAAACATATTGTAAAGTGGTTATCCCACTGGCTATAAGGTGAATGCACCAATTTGTAAGTCGCTCTGGATAAGAGCGTCTGCTAAATGTAAATGTAAATGGTGTGGCAGTCACAGTAGTCGAGGAGGAGAAATAAGGAAAGGAGACTACCCCTAGTTTGGCAGTCACAGTAGTCGAGGAGGAGAAATAAGGAGAGGAGATACCCCTGGTGTGGCAGTCACAGTAGTCGAGGAGGAGAGGAAAAATAAGGAATATATATAGGGTTATCCGTTGAAAAGGGGAAGAGATAAAAAAGGAGAGGAGAGATCCCTGCACTCTTAGTAAAAAAGCTGCTATCTTGAACCTAAAAGGGTTCTTCAGCAGTCCCCATATGAGAACCCTTTGAAGAACCCTTTTCGGTTCCAGGTAGAACCCTATTGGGTTCCATGTAAAACCCTCTCCCCAGAGGGTTCTATATGGAACCCAAACGAGTTCTACCTGGAACCAAAAATGATTCTACCTGGAACCAAAAAGGGTTCTCCTATGGGGACAGCCGAATAACCCTTTTGGAACCCTGTTTTCTAAGAGTGTAGTGTGTGTCAGTGACCGCAGAGTTAGAGACACGCTCGCAGCATATTTCACAGGAACATGGGAGCGTGTGATCACACCATGGAGCAGGATACCATCACTCAGCAGGAGGACATTAGTGTATCAACTAGCACAAACCGAGGTTGCACAGAAAGCCACAGGAACATTTTCAAAGATAAAGGCACTGGTACTTGAGTTGACCTCTGACTGAAATATACAGAACGAAAATATAAAACACAACATGCAACAATTTCAACAATTTACTGAGTTACAGTTCATATAAGGAAATCAGTCAATTTAAATAAATTCATTAGGCCCTAATCTATGGATTTCACATGACTGGGGCAGGGGTGCAGCCATTGGTGGGCCTGGGAGGACATAGGCCCAACCCAGTTGGGAGCCAGGCCCAGCCAATCAGAATGAGTTTCAGTTTCATCAGCTGTCTGGGTGGCTGGTCTCAGATGATCCCGCAGGTGAAGAAGCCAGATGTGGAGGTCCTGGGCTGGCTTGGTTATACGTGGTCTGCGGTTGTGAGGCCGTTTGGACGTACTGCCAAATTCTCTAAAACGACATTGGATGAGGCTTATGGTAGAGAAATTAACATTTCATTCTCTGGCAACAGCTTTGGTGGATATTCCTGTAGTCAGAATGCCAATTGTAAGCTCCCTCAAAACTTGAGACATCTGTGGCATCGTGTTGTGTGACAAAACTGCACATTTTAGAGTGGCCTTTTATTGCCCCCAGCACAAGGTGCACCTGTGTAATGATCATGCTATTTAATCAGCTTCTTGATATGCCAACATCTGTCAGGCGGATGGATTATCTTGGCAAAGGAGAAATGCTAACTAACAGGGATGTAAGCACATTTGTGCACAAAATATGAGAGAAATAAGCTTTTTGTGAGTATGGAACATTTCTGTGATCTTTTATTTCAGCTCATGAAACATGGGACCAACACTTTACATGTTGGGTTTATATTTTTGTTCCGTATATAAAAAAAACTTTGAAGTATCTCCATCATGGCCTCGATCAGAATGCCTTATTATAAGCAGCCATAACAACAAGCAGACTGGTAATGCTGATTCCCGTGCTGTCATTGAATCACATTGGGTAAAGAAAACTGCTGCCGAAGAGTAATGACCTGTAGTGACTTTATCTCCAGGGAGTTTACTATACTGAGTCAGGGTGCTGCATCTTAATCTGAAGTGGCTTCCTACCCTCACCTCTCCCTCATCTGCACTGATCTGAAACAGTAGGATAGGTAAAGGGAATATGGCTGTGGACTTTCTTTCATGGTCTATTTTTCAAATCAGTGTGAATGAAGATGAGGAGAAAAGGAGATGACGGCCAGGAAGCCTTGTTAGACTGTTGAGATGCACCCGGAGAGTCAGTGAAGGCTCAATGATGTCATGCTAGCATATGGCTACAGTGTTAGCCTTACATTGGTCCGTTTTAATAGAATGTTGCTAATGAACTGAAGTACTGTAGCTTCTCAATAGGAGACATTCAGGTTGACATTGTGGAAGAGATGGAAGAGACAAAGCAGAGCTGAATATGGACCAGAATACATTTGAAGTTCTGGCCCTGTTCAGTTACCCTAAGTGCTCTGTTACAATGGAGTCATTTGTATCACATTCAAAACGTGTTTTATAAGGACAAAGCAAGTCCTCAAATCAATTTCACGTGTCATTTCACGTGTTGATGCATGCAGTGTCCTGTTGTCAGTTTATAATAACACAGGTTTGTTACAAATCAGGGATCCCTAAAACAGTGATGTTTGTTACTAAGAAGACAACTTGGATTTATTTTGAATTAAATAAAAAACCAGTGAAGCATTGAACATTAATGATGGATGAAGTAGTGAGGATGAACAAGAGAGTGAGTCAACTTTGGATCAGAGCCACAGTCTAACACCCCCCTGGCCCTGCCCCGGGGTTGACCCCCTGGATCAGAGCCACAGTCTAACACACCCCTGGCCCTGCCCCGGGGTTGACCCCCTGGATCAGAGCCACAGTCTAACACACCCCTGGCCCTGCCCCGGGGTTGACTCCCTGGATCAGAGCCACAGTCTAACACACCCCTGGCACTGCCCAGGGGTTGACCCCCTAGATCAGAGCCACAGTCTAACACACCCCTGGCACACACCCCTGGCACTGCCCCGGGGTTGACCCCCTGGATCAGAGCCACAGTCTAACACACCCCTGGCCATGCCCTGGGGTTGACCGCCTGGATCAGAGCCACAGTCTAACACACCCCTGGCACTGCCCCGGGGTGGACGCCTGTCCTACTGATCTACTAGAGGTTTGTGGAACAGGATCTGGGCAGCTTGCCCTATCACATCCCTCTCTTCACCCAATCCTATATAGCCGTTTTCAATGTAGGAGGTTAAAAAGTGAAACAGCTTGGAGAGCTGCGATTAATGGTAATTTAAACCTACATCAAGAGTCTCTGACTGGGCAGCTTGCCCTTCCCTTCCCTGTCATAGCTCACTTGATCTAATCCTAGTGTAATGTTATCCAAAAGGAGGTAAAAAAGGTAGAACTGATTGATCTGTGCCTCGTGGTAATTTAAACCCACAGAGCAGTTTGGGCAGTCTGCCCAATGCTATCCTTACTTGAACTAATCCTATAGTTTTGTTATCCATTAAGAATTAACAGGCAAAACTGATTAGGGCTTACAGGGGCAATTCCATCCGACCTCTATGTGTGTAACTAGGCTGGTACTGTAAAACACACACTGAAAGCACACTGACTCCATGGAGGCTGTGAAGACTCTCCTCCCCTCCTCTACTGTTTGATCAGCCATTTGACACTGGGCAGGGTGACTTTCACACAGAGTGTGTGAGGAGCATGGTAAGGACCTGGGGAGGGTAGAGGTGACTTTCTCTCTCCACACACTTTCTTTTTTCTTTCTCTCTCATCCCCCTCTCTCTCTCTCTCTTTCTTGCTCGCTACCCTTTCTCAAACAGCCAAGAGTCCAAATTTGACACACACACGCACGCACACACACATACACACAAACACACACGACATGTCAGCAGGGATCTTCTCTCCAAGCTGCCAGGGTTATTCCTCTGTAGGGACACTTCAGAGCAGATTTCCCATGGGTATCTCTGGTCTGACTGTATGTGTGGGCTAATAAACACACACTAAGACTGGGCGGCAAACTGGAAAAACCTATATACCGGTATTCATTCACAAACCGGTTTGGATTCTATAACGGTATTTAAATGTTTGATTTGTTACATTTAATAATTCAGTAATGACTCGAAAAAACGATGGCAATCATCCATTTTTATCACCAATTAGAAAACTGATAACAGCTGAGAACTGCTAGTTAACTTTCTAGCACAACAAGTCAACAGCGTCGGGAGGGCTGGTGAGGCTGGCTACTCATACACGGATGCCAACACGAGTAAAGCCATTACTTGGGGTGAAGCCACCCTGATGGAGTACCTAGAAAACCCCAAATAGGATATTTTTTAAAATAGGATAGTTTACGATGTTGCAGATTTTCAATACCGTCATATCGGCAAAAATGAACAAAATACAGTGATATGATATTTTGGTTAAATTGCCCAGCCCAGCCCTAACACACACACACCAACACATATTGACACGCACACAAACAAACACACACACATGGACAGACATATATAAACACAAAGACACACGCAGGGGCGGATTGGCCATCTGGCTATTCTGGCAGATGCCAGGTGGGCTGGACCATTTTTTAGTTGGTTGGGATGGTCGAAATTGACACACACCATGTCCGGCGGCCCATGGGCCCGATAAGATTTGTTTAAAAAATATTTTTACATAAGTTCTCTGTTATACTCATCTGTAATGAGCCTTTGGCTGATCAGTGTGTAACGGATGTTCCGGCACCAAAACTCTTGTATTTTCTTTCATAGTGAGCAATATGTTTGGAACATCACATCGCAATAAAATCTCAGTATCGAATCACAATACATATAGAACCGTGAGAATCACAATACGTATCGCATCGGCACCTAGGTATTGTGATAATATCGTATCGTGAGGTCCCTGGCAATTCCCAACCCTAACTAAAAGCATGATTTGGTCAAACAGTAAAATGCATTATCCTCATGATTCCTGTAATGAGAGCGTCTGATGGGGCCTGCTGCTGTGATGATCGATCCACTCTCCCCCATTCGCTCAATATATTTCTTTCTGATTGTATAATATCAAAAAATGCAATTGCAGGACAAACACAGCTTTTGAAGCTTTGTCCCCTTGTCCCTGTTGAAGAGAGGGGGGTCTCAGCTTTCGGTAGGTATCATTTATATTTCTCAACTCTCAATATTCACCTCAATAGCAACTATTTTACAATCAAGATACAGTATTTGATATGGCTTTGAGATATGGAGTGGCGTGCGCGCCAAATGCACACTGACCATTGCGAGGGCCTACAACTGCAAAGTTTTTTTAGGACATTACATTTACGATTGGATGAATACATGGCTACTAGCAGTGGTTCACAGGAGGTTGGTGGCACCTTAATTGGGGAGGACAGGCTTGTGATAATGACTGGAGCGGGATAGTGGAATGGTATCAAATACATCAAACAAATGATTTCCATGTGTTTGATGCCATTCGATTCGCTCCATTCCAGCCATTATTATGAGCCGTCCTACCCTCAGCAGCCTCCTGTGCAGTGGGTATTATATTTAGAAGCAACTATTTAAATCAATACATTCTGGAGCCTATTTTGACAATTAGAAAATTAGACTATTTGTCAGCCCAAAATTCATGACAATCATTGGATTAGGTTGCACATCAAAATACAATACATGGGCAAAAGTATGTGGACACATGGTCGTGGGACATCACATTCCAAAATCATGGGCATTCATATGGAGTTGGTCCCACCTTTGCTGCTATAACGGCCTCCACTCTTCTGGGAAGGCTTTCCACTAGATGTTGGAACATTGCTGCGGGGGACTGATGTTGGACGATTAGGCCTTTGCTCGCAGTCGGCGTTCCAATTCATTCCAAAGGTGTTTGATGGGGTTGAGGTCAGGGCTCTGTGCAGGCCAGTCAAGTTCTTCCACACCGAACTCAACAAACCATTTCTGTATGGACCTTACTTTTTGCACGGGGGCATTGTCATGCTGAAACAGGAAAGGGCCTTCCCCAAACTGTTGCCATAAAGTTGGAATCACAGAATCATCTAGACTTTCATTGTATGCTGTAGCGTTATGATTTCCCTTCACTGGAACTAAGGGGCCTAACCTGAACCATGAAAAACAGCCCCAGACCATTAATCCTCCTCCACTAAACTTTACAGTTGGCACTATGCATTCGGGCAGGTAGCGTTCTCCTGGCATCCGCCAAACCCAGATTCGTCCGTTGGACTGCCAGATGGTGAAGGGTGATTCATCACTCCAGAGAACACGTTTCCACTGCTCCAGTGTCCAATGGCGGCGAGCTTTACACCACTCCAGCCGATGCTTGGCATTGCGCATGGTGATCTTAGGCTTGTGTGCAGCTGCTCGGCCATGGAAACCCATTTAATGAAGCTCCCGACGAACAGTTATTGTGCTGACGTTGCTTCCAGAGGCAGTTTGGAACTCGGTAGTGAGTGTTGCAACCGAGAACAGACATTTTTACATGCTACGCGCTTCAGCACTCTGCAGTCCCATTCTGTGAGCTTGTGTGGCCTACCACTTCGTGGCTGAGCCGTTGTTTCTTCTAGACGTTTCCACTTCACAATAACAGCACATGCAGTTGACCGGCACAGCTCTAGCAGGGCAGAAATTTGGCGGAGCGTGCAGTGATGTGGATAAAATGCCAGGGCCAAATTCTTGTCCCAGTCTGTCCCTGCACACACACATACATACAAACACACTCACCAGTGATTGCCAATTAAAGCCAATTTGACAGCAGTTCCATCACCCAGAGACCCGGCAGCCCCCATCTTGTGGTTTAAGCCCCACTAATAGGGCCCGTTCAGATTCACTAGACTTGTTACCAGCGCAAGTCTAGTAAGTCGACAGATATTCAAATGTTTCATTTTTACATTAGCTACACTTACCGTGGCTTTGGCGACACTACATTCTCTCTGCACACTTCTAGTACCATACATCTCACAGTAGACAGTTTGGAAGGATGCTATAAGAGCAGCTTCTCATCTAAACCATGACATACTTCAATAAGACAACAAGATACAGATACACCAATTCACAAGTGTGCAGACATTTTAAGAGGATTTATTCCGTCAAGAAACTCCATTGGTAAGATAGCCCTAACCCAACCAAGTTCTGCATTAAAAAATACAATTTATCTGAAATGTTAGAACAACTGTCCATTCTCCCATTTGAAGGTGCAACCTGTGTCTGTGACTCACTGTAAGCATCTAGGAAGAGAATTGACATTTAACCTTTTTGGGGTGTCTTCTAAAGTGGAAAAGGCTATTTCACCTAGTAATTTCTGTTTGTGAGACACTGTTATTACTGTCTGGTAATAACTATACTGTGTCATTTCATTGTGGCATTCACAGGCTGTTCTCTCAGAAACACACTGATCTAACACATAGACTCAGTCTCTCTCCTCCCTCCCTCTCTGCAATCAGCTCAAGAGCAACTGAATCATTGATCAAAACACAGATAGCGTATCAGTAGGATAATGCTAAGCTAACACTAATTCTAGTACCCGTCTCGGATAAGGATGACAGATGACGCTAAACTAAAGCTAATTTCTAGCTAAGGGAAAGCATTGGGATGATGAATAAGCTAAGCTATGCTAATGAACGCTAGTGTCTCCACATCACGTGTCAAACCCATTCCACGGAGGACCGAGTGTCTGCGGGTTTTCGCTCCTCCCTTGTACTTGATTGATGAATGAAGGTCACTGATTAGTAAGGAACTCCCCTCACCTGGTCGTCTAGGTCTTAAGTGCAAAGAGAAAACAAAAACCAGCAGACACTAGGTCCACCATGGAATGAGTTTGACACCCTTGCTCTACATGATGTAAGGTGAGAGGATGACGCTAAGCTAACTTTAGACTCTAGCTAAGGAATGGTATGGTGATGACACAGGTTTAAGCTAAGCAATTGCTAGTGTCTCCAGCTGAGGTAAGGTAAGGGGATGGTGCAGTGTGTTAATCCAGTGAGCCTGGAGAGCAGTCAGCTGTGTGGGGCCCACGCACATATCAATGTAGCCGATAGCTTTGGTGCAGAAATCTGGAGTCATGCATGCTGCCTGCTGCTATATTTAGAGATCAGCTTTATGTAAGGCTAGCTGAATCACGGATTCCTCCTCTCTCACACACACATACAGCATATTGTATACTGTATAGTGTACACACACACACACTGAATGATGACATATGTGAACATGCCAAAATAACAACACTACGGGGAATCATAAAACGGTATGCGCAAACACTACCATGATGAGATGAATTATATACAGTGGGGAGAACAAGTATTTGATACACTGCCGATTTTGCAGGTTTTCCTACTTACAAAGCATGTAGAGGTCTGTAATTTTTATCATATGTACACTTCAACTGTGAGAGACGGAATCTAAAACAAAAATCCAGAAAATCACATTGTATGATTTTTAAGTAATTAATTTGCATGTTATTGCATGACATAAGTATTTGATACATCAGAAAAGCAGAACTTAATATTTGGTTCAGAAACCTTTGTTTGCAATTACAGAGATCATACGTTTCCTGTAGGTCTTGACCAGGTTTGCACACACTGCAGCAGGGATTTTGGCCCACTCCTCCATACAGACCTTCTCCAGATCCTTCAGGTTTCGGGGCTGTCGCTGGGCAATACGGACTTTCAGCTCCCTCCAAAGATTTTCTATTGGGTTCAGGTCTGGAGACTGGCTAGGCTGTTGCCCTGGCTGTGTGTTTCGGGTCGTTGTCATGCTGGAAGACCCAGCCACGACCCATCTTCAATGCTCTTACTGAGGGAAGGAGGTTGTTGGCCAAGATCTCGCGATACATGGCCCCACCCATCCTCCCCTCAATACGGTGCAGTCGTCCTGTCCCCTTTGCAGAAAAGCATCCCCAAAGAATGATGTTTCCACCTCCATGCTTCACGGTTGGGATGGTGTTCTTGGGGTTGTACTCATCCTTCTTCTTCCTCCAAACACGGCGAGTAGAGTTTAGACCAAAAAGCTCTATTTTTGTCTCATCAGACCACATGACCTTCTCCCATTCCTCCTCTGGATCATCCAGATGGTCATTGGCAAACTTCAGACGGGCCTGGACATGCGCTGGCTTGAGCAGGGGGACCTTGCGTGCGCTGCAGGATTTTAATCCATGACAGCGTAGTGTGTTACTAATGGTTTTCTTTGAGACTGTGGTCCCAGCTCTCTTCAGGTCATTGACCAGGTCCTGCCGTGTAGTTCTGGGCTGATCCCTCACCTTCCTCATGATCATTGATGCCCCACGAGGTAAGATCTTGCATGGAGCCCCAGACCGAGGGTGATTGACCGTCATCTTGAACTTCTTCCATTTTCTAATAATTGCGCCAACAGTTGTTGCCTTCTCACCAAGCTGCTTGCATATTGTCCTGTAGCCCATCCCAGCCTTGTGCAGGTCTACAATTTTATCCCTGATGTCCTTACACAGCTCTCTGGTCTTGGCCATTGTGGAGAGGTTGGAGTCTGTTTGATTGAGTGTGTGGACAGGTGTCTTTTATACAGGTAACGAGTTCAAACAGGTGCAGTTAATACAGGTAATGAGTGGAGAACAGGAGGGCTTCTTAAAGAAAAACTAACAGGTCTGTGAGAGCCGGAATTCTTACTGGTTGGTAGGTGATCAAATACTTATGTCATGCAATAAAATGCAAATTAATTACTTAAAAATCATACAATGTGATTTTCTGGATTTTTACAGACCTCTACATGCTTTGTAAGTAGGAAAACCTGCAAAATCGGCAGTGTATCAAATACTTGTTCTCTCCACTGTATGTATACATTTTATGTTTTTCCATGTTTTTCCAAATGTCTATGGGTAAAGTCAAGGTAAACATATTTTTTTTGACGATTAAGTTGAGACACTCACCGAACCAAAAACACTAGGGGTTTCACTTCTCATTAAAGGTTAAGGTTTGGGATAGGGTTAAAATAGGGTTACGTTTGTGAATGAATTCTGAGTGGTTAAGTTAAGGGTTAAAGTTTAGGAAAGGCTTAAAACAGAAAAACTAAAAATGATTGCCTAGCACTGGGATTGAACAGGCATCGGAGCGTGGCTTTTACGCCCATCCACCATCCCTGTCCACCCCTAGCAAGCCGCCAGCCTACTTGAAAGTAATAGCGCTCACCAATCTCCCTGTATACACACCAGGCAGGACACACACACACAGACACACACGCCTTATTCTCTGTTTTTTACTCACCTAAAATACCCAAAAGTCCCCACAAGGATAGTAAAACAAGGAAAATTCTCCCTCGTGGGGACATTTCCCACGTTCCCATGAGGACAAAGGCTATTTTAAGCTTAGAGGTTAGGTTTAGGGTTAGGGTTACAGTTAGGGTTAGGGTAAAAATATGATTTTTTATGGAAATTATATGTTAGGTCCCCACGAGGATAGAAGAACATAGCAAGTGTGTATGTGTGTGTGTGTGTATTCCTCAGAGACTACTCTAATGAGGGTAATTAGAGGGTGTTAATCAAAGCCCTAACAAAATAGATTAGACAGGTGTGTGTGAGCGTGTGTGCGTGCTTTGCATGTGCATGCTTAAACCCCTTCACCACACACACACACAACTCCCACCCCCAACACTCACTATGATTGTGTGAACTGCAATGCAATCTGAGACATCAGCCTCATCAGTCCATTGAAGGGGTGGTTTGTCTCTGAGAACATATCATTCATTTCCCAGAGAGGGACCACTCACTGGGGTGGTCCTCCCTCCCTCTGTCACGCCCTGGCTCTGGGACTCTGTTATGTTGAGCCAGGGTGTGTGGTTTCTATGTGTTTTGTGTGCTAGGGTTATTATCTAGTTCTTTTGTTTCTATGTTGGCCGGTGTGGTTCTCAATCAGAGGCAACGTGTATCAGCTGTTGATTGTTGTCTCTGATTGGGAACCATACTTAGGCAGCCTGTTTTCCACAGTGTGTTGTGGGATCTTGTTCCGTATGGTTTGTATTGTAACCAAGGACTTCACGTTTCGTATCGTTTGTTGTTTTGTTTCGTGTGATCATTCAAAAATAAAGTATGTTCACTTATCACGCTGCGCATTGGTCCACTTCCTCCGACGATCATGAAACCCTCCCTCCCTCCCTCCCTCACTCCCTCCCTCACTCCCTCTGTGTGTGGATAACATCTATCTTCAGGTAATTTATACAGTGAGGGAAAAAAGTATTTGATCCCCTGCTGATTTTGTACATTTGCCCACTGACAAAGAAATTATCAGTCTATAATTTTAATGGTAGGTTTATTTGTACAGTGAGAGACAGAATAACAACAAAAAGATCCAGAAAAACGCATGTCAAAAATAATATACATTGATTTGCATTTTAATGAGGGAAATAATTATTTGACCCCCTCTCAATCAGAAAGATTTTTGTCTCCCAGGTGTCTTTTATACAGGTAACAAACTGAGATTAGGAGCACTCTCTTAAAGGGAGTGCTCCTAATCTCAGTTTGTTACCTGTATAAAAGACACCTGTCCACAGAAGCACTCAATCAATCAGATTCCAAACTCTCCACCATGGCCAAGACCAAAGAGCTCTCCAAGGATGTCAGGGACAAGATTGTAGACCTACACAAGGCTGGAATGGGCTACAAGACCATCGCCATGCAGCTTCGTGAGAAGGTGACAACAGTTGGTGCGATTATTCGCAAATGGAAGAAACACAAAATAACTGTCAATGTCCCTCGGCCTGGGGCTCCATGTAAGATCTCACCTCGTAGAGTTGCAATGATCATGAGAACGGTGAGGAATCAGCCCAGAACTTCATTTACATTTACGTCATTTAGCAGACGCTCTTATCCAGAGCGACTTACAAATTGGTGCATTCACCTTATAGCCAGTGGGATAACCACTTTACCATTTTTTTTGTTCCTTAAAGAGGTGGGGTTTCAAATGTCTCCGGAAGGTGGTGAGTGACTCCGCTGTCCTGGCGTCGTGAGGGAGCTTGTTCCACCATTGGGGTGCCAGAGCAGCGAACTGTTTTGACTGGGCTGAGCGGGAACTGTGCTTCAGCAGAGGTAGGGGAGCCAGCAGGCCAGAGGTGGATGAACGCAATGCCCTCGTTTGGGTGTAGGGACTGATCAGAGCCTGAAGGTACGGAGGTGCCGTTCCCCTCACACCTCCGTAGGCAAGCACCATGGTCTTGTAGCAGATGCGAGCTTCAACTGGAAGCCAGTGTAGTGTGCGGAGGAGCGGGGTGACGTGAGAGAACTTGGGAAGGTTGAACATCAGACGGGCTGCGGCATTCTGGATGAGTTGTAGGGGTTTAATGGCACAGGCAGGGAGCCCAGCCAACAGCGAGTTGCAGCAATCCAGACGGGAGATGACAAGTGCCTGGATTAGGACCTGTGCCGCTTCCTGTGTAAGGCAGGATCGTACTCTCCGAATGTTGTAGAGCATGAACCTACAGGATCGGGTCACCGCCTTGATGTTAGCGGAGAATGACAGGGTGTTGTCCAGGGTCACGCCAAGGCTCTTCGCACTCTGGGAGGAGGACACAACAGAGTTGTCAACCGTGATGGCGAGATCATGGAACGGGCAGTCCTTCCCCGGGAGGAAGAGCAGCTCCGTCTTGCCAAGGTTCAGCTTGAGGTGGTGATCCGTCATCCATACTGATATGTCTGCCAGACATGCAGAGATGCGATTCGCCACCTGGTTATCAGAAGGGGGAAAGGAGAAGATTAGTTGTGTGTCGTCTGCGTAGCAATGATAGGAGAGGCCATGTGAGGATATGACAGAGCCAAGTGACTTGGTGTATAGCGAGAATAGGAGAGGGCCTAGAACTGAGCCCTGGGGGACACCAGTAGTGAGAGCACGTGGTGCGGAGACAGATTCTCGCCACGCCACTTGGTAGGAGCGACCGGTCAGGTAGGACGCAATCCAAGAGTGAGCCGCGCCGGAGATGACCAGCTCGGAGAGGGGGGAGAGGAGGATCTGATGGTTCACAGTATCAAAGGCAGCAGACAGGTCTAGAAGGACAAGAGCAGAGGAGAGAGAGTTAGCTTTAGCAGTGCGGAGAGCCTCCGTGACACAGAGAAGAGCAGTCTCAGTTGAATGACCAGTCTTGAAACCTGACTGGTTTGGATCAAGAAGGTCATTCTGAGAGAGATAGCAAGAGAGTTGGCTAAAGACGGCACGCTCAATAGTTTTGGAGAGAAAAGAAAGAAGGGATACTGGTCTGTAGTTGTTGACATCAGAGGGATCGAGTGTTGGTTTTTTGAGAAGGGGTGCAACTCTCGCTCTCTTGAAGACGGAAGGGACATAGCCAGCGGTCAAGGATGAGTTGATCAGCGAGGTGAGGTAAGGGAGAAAGTCACCGGAGATGGTCTGGAGAAGAGAGGAGGGGATAGGGTCAAGCGGGCAGGTTGTTGGGCGGGCGGCCGTCACAAGTCGCAAGATTTTATCTGGAGAGAGAGGGGAAAAATAAGTCAAAGCATAGGGTAGGGCAGTGTGAGCAGGACCAGCAGTGTCATTTGACTTAACAAACGAGGATCGGATGTCATCAACCTTCTTTTCAAAATGGTTGACGAAGTCATCCACAGAGAGGGAGGAGGGGGGGGGGGGGATTCAGCAGGGAGGAGAAGGTGGCAAAGAGCTTCCTAGGGTTAGAGGCAGATGCTTGGAATTTAGATTGGTAGAAAGTGGCCTTAGCAGCAGAAACAGATGAAGAAAATGTAGAGAGGAGGGAGTGAAAAGATGCCAGGTCCGCAGGGAGTCTAGTTTTCCTCCATTTCCGCTCGGCTGCCCGGAGCCCTGTTCTGTGAGCTCGCAATGAGTCATCAAGCCACGGAGCTGGAGGGGAGGACCGAGCCGGCCGGGAGGATAGGGGACATAGAGAGTCAAATGCAGAAAGTGAGGAGAGGAGGGTTGAGGAGGCAGATTGGGAGATCAGGAGATTGGAGGGAGAAGGATTGAGCAGAGGGAAGAGATGATAGGATGGAAGAGGAGAGAGTAGCGGGAGAGAGAGAGCGAAGGTTGCGACGGCGCATTACCATCTGAGTAGGGGCAGAGTGAGTAGTGTTGGAGGAGAGCGAGAGAGAAAAGGATACAAAGTAGTGGTCGGAGACATGGAGGGGAGTTGCAGTGAGATTAGTAGAAGAACAGCATCTAGTAAAGATGAGGTCAAGCGTATTGCCTGCCTTGTGAGTAGGGGGGGATGGTGAGAGGGTGAGGTCAAAAGAGGAGAGGAGTGGAAAGAAGGAGGCAGAGAGAAATGAGTCAAAGGTAGATGTAGGGAGGTTGAAGTCCCCCAGAACTGTGAGGGGTGAGCCATCCTCAGGAAAGGAACTTATCAAGGCGTCAAGCTCATTGATGAACTCTCCAAGGGAACCTGGAGGGCGATAGATGACAAGGATATTAAGCTTAAATGGGCTAGTGACTGTGACAGCATGGAATTCAAATGAGGAGATAGACAGATGGGTCAGGGGAAAAATAGAGAATGTCCATTTGCGAGAGATGAGGATTCCTGTGCCACCACCCCGCTGACCAGATGCTCTCGGGGTATGCGAGAACACATGGTCAGACGAGGAGAGAGCAGTAGGAGTAGCAGTGTTTTCAGTGGTAATCCATGTTTCTGTCAGCGCCAAGAAGTCGAGGGACTGGAGGGTAGCATAGGCTGAGATTAACTCTGCCTTGTTGGCAGCAGAACGGCAGTTCCAGAGGCTGCCTGAGACCTGGAACTCCACGTGGGTGGTGCGTGCAGGGACCACCAGGTTAGAGAGGCAGCAGCCACGCGGTGTGAGGCGTTTGTATAGCCTGTGCGGAGAGGAACATGGGAGGATCTTGTCAATGATCTCAAGGCAGCTGGGACCACCAAGAAAACAATTGGTAACACACTACGCCGTGAAGGACTGAAATCCTGCAGCGGCCGCAAGGTCCCCCTGCTCAAGAAAGCACATATACAGGCCCGTCTGAAGTTTGCCAATGAACATCTTAATGATTCAGAGGAGAACTGGGTGAAAGTGTTGTGGTCAGATGAGACCAAAATTGAGCTCTTTGGCATCAACTCAACTCGCCGTGTTTGGAGGAGGAGGAATGCTGCCTATGACCCCAAGAACACCATCCCCACCGTCAAACATGGAGGTGGAAACATTATGCTTTGGGGGTGTTTTTCTGCTAAGGGGACAGGACAACTTCACCGCATCAAAGGGACGATGGACGGGCCATGTACCGTCAAATCTTGGGTGAGAACCTCCTTCCCTCAGCCAGGGCATTGAAAATGGGTTGTGGATAGGTATTCCAGCATGACAATGACCCAAAACACACGGCCAAGGCAACAAAGGAGTGGCTCAAGAAGAAGCACATTAAGGTCCTGGAGTGGCCTAGCCAGTCTCCAGACCTTAATCCCATAGAAAATCTGTGGAGGGAGCTGAAGGTTTGAGTTGCCAAACGTCAGGCTCGAAACCTTAACGACTTGGAGAAGATCTGCAAAATGGGAGTGGGACAAAATCCCTCCTGAGATGTGTGCAAACCTGGTGGCCAACTACAAGAAACGTCTGACCTCTGTGATTGCCAACAAGGGTTTTGCCACCAAGTACTAAATCATGTTTTGCAGAGGGGTCAAATACTTATTTCCCTCATTAAAATGCAAATCAATTTATAACATTTTTGACATGCGTTTTTCTGGATTGTTTTGTTGTTATTCTGTCTCTCACTGTTCAAATAAACCTACCATTAAAATTATAGACTGATCATGTCTTTGTCAGTGGGCAAACGTACAAAATCAGCAGGGGATCAAATACTTTTTTCCCTCACTGTAGCTCTCTCCCTCTAACTTGAGGTGGATGGTCAAGTGTCTTGCATTCTCTCTCTCTCTCTCTCTCTCTCTCTCTCTCTCTCTCTCTCTCTCTCTCTCTCTCTCTCTCTCTCTCTCTCTCTCTCTCTCACTATTGCTTCTCCTCTCTAATGTTTGTTTCACCATTGAAGTGCATATTGCGGAATATAATATAATATTAAGGAAGATAATTGAAGTAGAGAAACCAAGTGAATGAGAGAGAAAGAGGAAGAGAGAGAGGGATCAGTGAAGCTGAGGGGAGGGCAGGTCTCCAACCATGCTAAAAATATATACATGGATGCAGAACCATCAGACGCATTCACAAGACACAGACGCATAAAAACATACGCAGGCACACATGCACACAAATGCAGTCACGCACCCACACACACACAACATACACAACACACACACAAACATGGGCAGAAACATATACAAAAACACACGCACTCTCATTTCCAATTAAAGATAAGAAGAGGAAGAGCAGAGACAAATATTTGGAACCAAGAACTGATCACCCCAATCCACAAAAGTGGAGACAAATCTGACCCTAATAACTACCGTGGGATATGCATCAACAGCAACCTTGGGAAAATCCTCTGCATTATCATTAACAGCAGACTAGTTCATTTCCTCAGTGAAAACAATGTACTGAGCAAATGTGAAATTGGCTTTTTACCAAATTACCGTACGACAGACCACGTATTCACCCTGCACACCCTAATTGACAAACAAACAAACCAAAACAAAGGCAAAGTCTTCTCATGCTTTGTTGATTTCAAAAAAGCTTTTGACTCAATTTTGCATGAGGGTCTGCTACACTAATTGATGTAGCTCAGTTGGTAGAGCATGGTGCTTGCAATGTCAGGGTTGTGGGTTCGTTTCCCACGGGGGGCCAGTATGAAAATGTATGCACTCACTAACTATAAGAGCGTCTGCTAAATTACTAAAATGTAAATGTAAAATGAAAGTGGGGTTGGGGGGAAAACATTATAAAATACATGTACACAAACAACAAGTGTGCGGTTAAAATTGGCAAAAAACACACATTTCTTTCCACAGGGCCGTGGGGTGAAACAGGGATGCAGTTTAAGCCCCACCCTATTCAACGTATATATCAACGAATTGGCGAGGGCACTAGAACAGTCTGCAGCACCCGGCCTCACCCTACTAGAATCTGAAGTCAAATGTCTACTGTTTGCTGATGATCTGGTGCTTCTGTCACCAACCAAGGAGGACCTACAACAGCACCTAGATATTCTGCACAAATTCTGTCAGACCTGGGCCCTGACAGTAAATCTCAGTAAGACAAAAATAATGTTGTTCCAAAAAAGGTCCAGTTGCCAGGACCACAAATACAAATTCCATCTAGACACCGTTGCCCTAGAGAACACAACAAACTATACATACCTCGGCCTAAACATCAGCGCCACAGGTAACTTCCACAAAGCTGTGAACGATCTGAGAGACAAGGCAAGAAGGGCCTTCTATGTCATCAAAAGGAACATAAAATTCAACATACCAATTAGGATCTGGCTAAATATACTTGAATCAGTTATAGAACCCATTGCCCTTTATGGATGTGAGGTCTGGGGTCCGCTCACCAACCAAGAATTCACAAAATGGGACAAACACCAAATTGAGACTCTGCATGCAGAATTCTGCAAAAATATCCTCTGTGTACAACGAAAAACACTGAATAATGCATGCAGAACAGAATTAGGCCGATACCCACTAATTATCAAAATCCAGAAAAGATCCGTTAAATTCTATAACCACTTAAAAGGAAGTGATTCCCAAACCTTCCATAACAAAGCCATCACCTACAGAGAGATGAACCTGGAGAAGAGTCCCCTAAGTAAGCTGGTCCTGTGGCCCTGTTCACAAACACAAACAGACCCCACAGAGCCCCAGGACAGCAACACAATTAGAACCAACCAAATAATGAGAAAACAAAAAGAGAATTACTTGACACATTGGAAAGAATTAACAAAAAAACAGAGCAAACTAGAATGCTATTTGGCCCTAAACAGAGAGTACACAGTGGCAGAATACCTGACCACTGTGACTGACCCAAACTTAAGGAAAGCATTAACTATGTACAGACTCAGTGAACATAGCCTGTCTTCTCTTGAGAGCCAGGTCTGCCTACGGTGGCCTTTCTCAATAGCAAGGCTATGTGCACACTGCCCACAAAATGAGGTGGAAACTGAGCTGCACTTCCTAACCTCCTGCCAAATGTATGACCATATTAGAGACACATATTTCCCTCAGATTACAGAGATCCACAAAGATTTTGAAAACAAATCCAATTTTGATAAACTCCCTTATCTACTGAGTGAAAAACCACAGTGTGCCATCACAGCAGCAAGATTTGTGACCTGTTGCCACAAGAAAAGGGCAACCAGTGAAGAACAAACACCATTGTGGAAGAGCATGGCGCTTGCAACGCCAGGGTTGTGGGTTTGATTCCCACGGGAGGCCAGTATGAAAAAAATGTATGCACTCACTAACTGTAAGTCGCTCTGAATAAGAGCGTCTGCTAAATGACATAAATGTAAATGTAAATACAACCCGTATTTATGTTTATTTTTTTTCCCATTTGTACTTTAACTATTTTCACATTGTTACAACACTGTATATATACATAATATGACATTTTAAATGTCTTTATTCTTTTGGAACTTCTGAGTGTAATGTTCACTGTTAATGTTTATTGTTTATTTCTCTTTGGTTTACTATATACTTCACTTGCTTTGGCAATGTTAACATACGTTTCCCATGCCAATAAAGCCCTTAAATAAAATGTACATTTAATTGAATTGAGAGAGATGGAGGGAGGGAGGGAAGGAGAGCGAGAGTGACAGAGAGAGAGAGAGATGGAGAGAGAGAGAGACGGAGGGAGAGACGTGACAGAGTCTGACATGAAACTGGTCGTCATAGTATCCAAATCTTTGCTCTCTCCTCTCCAGGGAAACGACCTGACAGCGCTGGTGCCGACTGAGAGCTGATTACCACACACACTCTCACACACAGACACACACCTGGGACTCGAGAGCAGAGACGTAAACAACAGTTCAGGCATAGCCTGTGTCCACCACAGCAATCTCACACACACATACACTACAATCACATGCACATGCATGCATGCACACACTTCCAAACAATACTGTTAACCAAACAATACTGTCAATCAAACAATACTGTCAATCAACTAGAGAGGTAAACACACTCACACACACACCAGCACATAATCCCAAACAATATCTACCCTCAATCAACTACAGACAACTCACTCTCTGTCTCTTTCTTGCTCATACATACACACACACACACACACACACACACACACACACACACACACACACATACAGGGCATGGAGGGTCTTCATAAATCAAACTCACTCTTACACACACATACATACACACACTCTCAAACAATACCTCAATCAACTAGAGAGAACACACGCAGACACACAGGATTTCTGTCAGGAAAGTGGCAGTTCACCTTAAATGATCCCATAGCCTGCTGCAGTCTTGCCAAAGAACACATCTGAGAGACCGGGTTGATTTTCCAGTCCTCATCTCTCCTCAGAACTCTTTCAGACCAATCGCATTATATTACATCAGATTATATTTGAATAACACACAACGCTATTCCGTGGTTAACCATATCCTATGGCTGTGTGTGTGTGTGTGTGTGTGTGTGTGTGTGTGTGTGTGTGTGTGTGTGTGTGTTTACAGGAGGAGAGGGAAGAAGAAAGAGGGGACAAAGAGAGAGGGGAAGAAAATAAGTGAGAGATGCGCGCGCACACACACACACACCCGCTAGTCACAGTCTCTCACTTCCTCTTACTCAATCTGGATGGGCAAAGAGAGGATCAGGGATCAGCACCACGGATAGCGTACAGGAATGTTATGGTATGCGATAAGACCAAAACAGCCCTTTGCTACACGTTGGCTTGTCTGTCGTACTGACAAATCCACGAATCACATACTGTAGTTACAGTAAATAAAGCAGTACGTCACAGTATAGATACTATTAGTGTTGGGGGAAAAAAACATTTCTGAATTAGGCCTATAATAATATCCATTCCAAACCAGCCAGTCTGTATAATGTGTGGTCAGATGTGTTGATAATTCATAGAAAAGCAAAAAAGGTTGAGTAAATATTTTGTCCAAAATATTGGGTCATTGAAACTGAAACGGTTCATCCCCAGAATGAGGTAGCAAACAATGTACTATCTGTGATTTACAACCTAATAGCAAAATGTATTTGACTGCCTTGATATTTTAGACGGATATGATTATCTGTTCGTTTAATTTCTGCAAAGTAGTTGAAACGTCAATTTTAACAAATAGCTGATAGCACCGAACTATGAGGAAAACTATTTATGGTGTGTTTTTATAAATTATTGGTCGCTTGGCGCCTCCTAGTGGTTGTATCGACAATCGTCGATGAATGACCGATAAATCCATCGTTTCAAATTCGGTGTTGAATGATTTCTTTCCTGAGACACCTCGCCATCTTCTTACTACTTCTCTCTTTAATGTCGATGTGGACCTCCAGTTTGCTACATTGTCCTGCATGAATTCCATTGTATGAGGCTCACGCTCTGCCCAAAAGTAGCAGGTGTGACCTTGGAGGTAGGCCTAACAGTACATTTCCACATTACATGATGGGGAGATGAAACAACGGAGCCCCATGCATTTTAATCTGAGGGAAGCGAAGTGGGCGGGGAACCATTGGGCTATGCCAGCATGGGCTAGGGAACGTGAACATGGCTGGAACAAAGTTGGGGAAAGCTGAACTTTATGTAAATATTCTGCGACATCGCTTGCTATTTACCAATCGAAGCTCACTATAGCTTCCAGACCCTACTGAATTGGCTGATGATACCTAGCCTACTTGCTAACACCAACATGAGGGTGACGCTACCGTGGCTATCCAAATTATGATGTTGTGGAAATGCACTGTAAAACGAAAAAAACGGTGTTCCTGATGCCCCGTTGTAGTTCCTATGTTAGCCATATGTGTGGAAAGGTGTGTATAGAACTGTAGGCTGGCTATATCTTGTGTCTAAAACCGAAGTTAGTATTTAGGAAAAAACGATGTGCTGGTGCGGTCAAATTGGTAAAAACCATAAGGCCAATAGGCCATGGGGTATAGTGCGCTTTGAAAAAGGGTAGTCTACGGACTGGCAGAAAAACTAAGAGGATAATGGCCACCACTTAGTAAACGAAAAAGCAACATGGGGATCGTGGGGATTACTTTTCCCATCTAGGCACTCTGAGAACAGAAGGAGGAATGTCTTGATACAAAAGCCTATATTTACTTGGCATTTCAGTAGAAATATTTGAAAACTGCAGGACAAACGAACAGCTTGATATGGGTAGAGTTTTCACTCTGTAAGTGTTGCGATTTTCAAACTTTGACACCGTGATTGGTTCATGAGCCAATTCACTCACCACTGCTCAACCAATCAAATACAAGGGAACTAATTCGATGAATGTATATTCTAATGAATAGTGTAATTTGCAGTGGATTTCTTTCACATATCTCACTGTATTTATACACATGCATTAAATGTGTGACATTTCTCAACTCCTCTTAAGCTAGCCATATGCTCATCGTCATAGGCTAAAGAGGGCGATAATTAATCTACCATGTGGTTTAATTAACTAGAATAGAAAGGTAATGCTGCATTACTAACCCATGGTTATTCTATAAGTGTCATAATCAAATACAGCTGGGTGTTTAACCAGTAAACGTGTAGTGATGACCAGGATGGGTTTGACAATTAGTCACAAATGACTGTATCACTGCACAGGAGTTGCATCGCTGATTTAATGTATTAATAATTAGGCTACATTAATTAATCTGTAGCCAAACATCTTCTAATGCTAGTAATAAAGTCACTGAAGAATGCTAGCCTATCCAAAGCGCTATTATGCAGAAACGATCATCTCTAACATTGATAGCTACACAGACATTTACAAAAAGAAAACCTGCAGATTAAAATCACACATTTACACAAAGGAAGATACAATCTGAAATGGTTCATAAAAATATAATTTTAATGAACAAATATTTGGCAGTTTTCTTAAACCACTTCTGGAATGATTGTTGCACATTAATGAAAGACACATTTATCTTCAATAAAACAATTTACATTAATTTTCTAACTCCTAGGGAACTTTCACCTTTCAACACTTCCAAGCTTGTAATGTGCTGCTACTGTAAAAATGTATATTTTATTTGTAGATTTCACTGTTAGTGGCTCCATCCATTGGCTAGGAATGGGAGCATTAAAACTAACTTTAAACTATGGTGAGTAAAACACAGAGCATAAGGCTTGTGTGGGTGTGTGTGGACCTCTGGAAAGCCAATGAGCAGCCAGACAAGAAAGCAAAATATTCTTCTCCACTCTGATTGGTCTACTTGATCTCGACGCCCTGGATCCTGACGTCGCCCTCAAAGTGCATGTATTTATACTTCTCGTCTCCTTGGCGATTGGGGAAGTGGATCTCAGAGCCATCGGGAAGAGCAACTAGGAACTGCTCCTTGGTGAAAGTGATATTTATCTGAGAGAGAGAAGTAATTACACATTGTTATCTACAGAAGTGCTTAGGTATTTGGGATGCAGTGATTGCAAGTTATTGCCACCAGAGGCCCCTAGTAGAACTCCCTTACACAGGACATTCGCATCAGCATGGTTTAAATTAAAACACACACTCACATCCACCTGTGAGCACACAAACAGTGTAATTTCTCACCTTAAACTCCTCTCCCTGGTTGAAGGGGAATCCTCCCTCTCTGTGCTCCTCACACCACTTGCCTCCATGGTAGGAGTTACACACCACGGCCCGGGTGTCTCCGTGGGCGTCGAAGCGAGGGTTCATGTGCAGGGCGAAGTCATCCTCGCTGTTGCCCACGTTGATGACAAAACTACAGGAAGGGAAGAGGAGAGCACACAGACACAGAGAAGGGATAAGGAACATCCTTTAACCTACAGGGCAAGAGGGTCTGGATTGATAATTACACAGAAACGGCTTATAGCTATAATCTACTTTTTTATTGTAATTTGATAATGTATGTTGTGAATATGAACGGATCATTCTCATGATACAGTGACTAGTTTCTCTATGAGGTCTCTAGGCTGCTGACTGAGAAGTGGAGTGACAATTAACTGTGTTTGAAGGGGGTTAGCTACTCACTGTGCTGCATCAGAGTTAGGGATCCCGGTGATGGTCAGGGTCTGGCCCACCTTGAAGGACATGTTCTTTACCACAACACCCTGTAGAGGGGGAGAGAGAGGAGAGAGAGAGAGAGAGAGATAAATCCATCAATTGAAAAACATTACATGTGCAATTAGCAGATAGTTAATATGGAGTTGACCATAAATTATGGCCCATAACTTCTGAAACAAAGATGGTTCTATCAAACCATTGTTACAGTAAGTACCCACTTGGCACAGACATCAATTCAACATCTATTCCACGTTGGTTCAACGTAATTTCGTTAAAATGACGTGGAAACAACCAGTGTGTGCTCAGTGGGTATAGTGTAGATGTGGCTCATGGCTACACCTTGCTAAACCCTTTCCTGTACTTTTATTCTAGACCCATCAGTCTACCAAATACAACATCTGTCTCCAATTAAAGGTTTTCCATCTATGGAATGGCCCAGAGATTGCTATAACTCCCAGTCCTGGACAGAGTTCCCATTTTCCCTGCAGTGATTTGGAATTTGGAAGGAGAGGCTAAATCTGTCCATAAATGATGGGGGAAGGAAGTCTGGGTTACAGTCAGTAAGGGTGAAGTGAAGTCACATTTTCCGCAGGGCCCATATTATGGTGGGCAGCCAACATGGGACCAACGGAGGTTGGGCACGGCACAGAATCAAAGTACTGAGTGATCTTTACATGTGGCAGGAGAAATAGTGTTTAGATGATTGCAAATATACAGTTATCTTAATGAGCTGCATGTAGACCTCCTATTGTTGCCCTTCTGTCCATATGCCATGTATTGGCCGTGGTGTGTAGTAAATGTTACCCAGGCAACTCCCGCCAACTTCGGTCATTTCTGCCACTTGGCAACTCCCTGTTCCATCTCTGACAGAAGACATAGTTAGCCAGTTCAGATAAAGACCAGGTCGATAATATATAACCCTGGGCAACAGCAGCTAATCAGACAGGAACCTCAAAGGGAAACAACACCAACACTTGTACTTCAGTTTTGTTTCTGTCAGCAACAGTGGGCAGTGGACAAGAAAAACTGTCACACCTTACCCCTGAACATGTGTTTTAGCTTTCTTACTTGAATGCACTTCTTGTAAGTCACTGGGGGATAGGAGTGTGTCCTTAATGCTAACAGTGTAACTTTAAATGTACTGTATGTGCCTAATCATTGCTTACAAGACATATACAGTAGGACACAGTATTTGGCCTTTAACAGTGCAGAGCCAGACACAAACCCATTGACAACCAATCCAGAAATAGAACAACAGGATAATATAACATTAGAGCTCTGTTAGTTTTGGCAAGAGAGAGAGAGAGAGAGAGGAGTAGAAAGGGAGGGGTAGAGGGTGGAAGAGAGGACCGACAGACAGAAAGAAGAGTTTAAAAAATGAGAAATAGGGAAAGCGGTATAAAGTTCAAAGAGAGAGAGAGTGACGTGTGGCATTCTTTCCGCGCTAGTCCTCCCTCCTTAATGTAAACTGTGTGTAGTTAGTGTAAACTGTGTAATATCTATGGCGCTAGCTGGACTTGGCTGCATGCAGCCCAGCAGTACTCCAGACTGCAGTTCCCATCCCAGTGTGACATACCACCTCACTCTGTCTGAGAGACACGGGACAGCTGAGGCTGCAGCCAACGCAGAAATAGGATGGATAGAATGGATATACATAGTTTGGAAATCCACATGATAACTCCTGGCCCTATACGTTACTTACTATAAAGCTTACCTTACCAGGTCTGACTGACATGACAGACAATCTAGCCCTGGTTACCTGATGTTTACTTTAGGTATATCCTATAGCTCAGACTGGGGAAGATCATACTGGCTCACTGGATATAACATCACTGCTACTCTATCTAGTCTGACCTCTGCTTACGGTAACTTGAATCCATTTAGGTCTTAATTGAATTTACCCTGTTGCACTCCCAACGCATCTATGATTACCATGGTAACCACAAAACAGCCACGGTGAAACAAAGCCTTTATTATTATACACAGCCAGAGACCTCAGAGTGTTAACATACACACAGCCAAAGACCTCAGTGTGCTGTTCTGTAGCGAGGACTTCATGATCATAGTCTGATCAGAGGCTGTCTGTCCCACACTGGCTACTGTATCCACATAACTCCCAACCTGCCAACTGTATTGTACCCACACAACTAAATACATGTGGGTTTAAATTACACACCCTAAAAAGTGGTCTGGACCAAAGTCAATTTTATCAACACTCCTGGGGGTGCAGACATTGATAGCCTATACTTATGCTTATGGGTTCCCTGCTTTGCTATGGGTGTACCAAGCACCCCCATAGTTCAACCCATTCAAACCCTACTAGTACATACAGATTAGATCATCATATCTAAAGATCACATGGAAGGTATGAAGCGCATAAGGAACTATTTAGAAGACACAGGGATCTCATTATCCCCAAAACAAACATATCACTGCTGTCTTCTACATGCCTGCCCCACCCTGCCCTATGTCCACAACCTCTGTCATCAGTAGCAATTGCTATAAATTTAAATCATTCATTGAGAGAATAAAATGAACTTTTGCATATGATAGAACTACATATCCTATTGCAATGAAACACCCTTTGCATCTGTATTCACTACAGAACAATAAATAGTGCTATGTCAAAAAACCTAGCCTAAACAAGATAGTCAAGCCATCTAGCAAGCCAAAAGTCTGATTAGTCTTCTTAGACGCATTGACAACAAGGTTGACTATAAAAGGGCATCGTTAGAAAGGACATTATATTGGGCTACAGCACATAGGCTATTAAAATCTGAGCATTATTTTCCCAACAGCTGTTTAACAGCGCCAACATGAACAGTTATGAACTTGCACTGCATGTAGGCTACTTTTCAGATAACAATCAAATGAACTAACATACGCCAGTAAAATAAAGAAAAGTTGTACTTACACTCATCTTGACTACACAAACCGCAAATGTTCACAGAAGAATGCTTAGCTGGCGTCGGACTGCAGTAGAACCAAGCAGGCGGGCTTATATGGTCAAGTGTACTAGCCAAATGTGAGTGACGTTATGATAAACCAATAGGAGTATAGGCGCTCAAAACAGACCAATCACAGATACATTTTAAAAAGCGTTATAAACTATTTAGCACCCAAGAGAGGTCGAAATAAAACGTCCGTAGTTGAAGGTGATTGAGAGTGAGAAGATAATTAATGAAAGTTTATTTATGATATTAGATCTACTTATAATAACAATATATTTGGGTGAGTCAGAGGAAAGGATGTAGATGACCACAAGACCAGAGACACAAATAGAGATCACTTTCTTGTTGCCTGGGAGACAAAATATTTGGTGCCAGACAAACTTTTGTAGCTTTGGACTATGGGAAATTAAAATTGTAGCTTTTGGTTGAAACTTGGTTTTAAAATCATTGATCAAGTTTTATGTAGGCCTACATGGAAGAAAAAAAAGAGTAGTCACAAGCTGACGTCAAGATAGTCTTACAGGAGAGAATTTTGGCAGCAGGCCCCCATCAAACAAGAAACGGACTCTTATGACTGCCTCTGCCTCCCAGGAGCAATAAAGCAGAAATGCTTATTAGTAGTCAAAAGGTGGCATGATATTTCACCAACACAGAGTACATTTCCTGAACTAGCTTGTTGGGGGTAAAGTGGTCTATTTGTGACTTTGGCCAGTGGTGGGGCATCTGTGAGGTGTGTGTGAGAATGCTCTGGCGTGTGTGTAGGATGCAGGGAGAGAGAGGTGGGACCATTGGTTTGTTATGTGTATATGGGTGGGACTGAGCACTAGACTGATTAATTAGGACGTATCGCAGCAACGGGCTCTGTTTACACATCACTCATGTAAATAATCAACAAGACTCTCTCTCTCTCTTGCATACACACTGACCTCATGCACACACAAATAATCAACCCAGAAAACACATGTAATCAAATAATTCTCATAGACCCTACTCAGCACACAATGATCACATATCATTTTGACAATGTCACTGAGAGTCCACAGTTATCAGAAAATATGGGCTGCAATTGAACTGACCTAATTTGGCCCTGGACAAGATGACCGGGAAGATTTTAATTTACTGGACATTTGAGAAATTTCCCTGACATCCAAATGCATTCAGATCCGACTTGTCGCAGCCAGCCCCATCAATAAATGAGGCTTATTGGCCAAATTATCCATGTGTCCTTAAAAACAGCCCATAACAAAAACACGATTTCTTGTGTTTCGATGTGTAGGATATGCAAAACTTTATAGCTCATTTGTTTTAGTTTTTACTTTGCTAAAACAGTAATTGTCCACCTCATGTTTCAGCTGTCAGAGATTTGAGCACTAAATGCATTGGGGCATTGCATGCATAGGCCTATTGGCTTAGACGTCCACTGTATGAAATTAATTTAAAAACAAACGATAAAGGAAGAGAAGCCCCCGATAGAGAGTGATATGCCAGCGGCATGCTACAACACCAACATGCATTTCTTTATGTCACGTGGGTACTGCGTCTGCTATACAGATATAGGCTTACAGAATGAGGCTAGTTCGTAAATGTTCGATCACAATATTTTGTGTAAAGATAAGCCTTATATTGTTAGATTATAGAAGTAACTCTGGTAGGCCTAAAACGTTCTTCCTGACCTCAAGTTCAAAGGTCAGAATCAGTTGGAGCCCAGGTGCTCTCTGCCTTCATATCATAGGCCTGCAGTAGCTAAAGCTTAATAAGAGCCCCACTTGTTTTGAGCCCCACATTTTTTGCTAAAAAAAATAAATATACACGACCGGTCAAACGTTTTAGAACACCTACTCATTCAAGGGTTTTTCTTAATTTTTTACTATTTTCTACATTGCAGAATAATAGTGAAGACATAAAAACTATGAAATAACACAGAATCATGTAGTAACCATAAAAGTGTTAAACAAATCAAAATATATTTCAAATAGCCACCCTTTGCCTTGATGACAGCTTTGCACACTCTTGGCATTCTCAACCAGCTTCACCAGGAATGCTTTTCCAACAGTCTTGAAGGAGTTCCCACATATGCTGAGCACTTGTTTACTGCTTTCCCTTCACTCTGCGGTCTGACTCATCCCAAACCATCTCCATTTTGTGGAGGTCGGGTGATTGTGGAGGCCAGGTCATCTGATACAACTCCATCACTCTCCTTCTTGGAGGTGTGTTGGGTCATTGTCCTTTTGAAAAACAAATGATAGTCCCACTAAGCCCAAACCAGATGGATGGTGTATCGCTGCAGAATGCTGTGGTAACCATGCTGGTTAAGTGTGCCTTGAATTCTAAATACATTTGTTTAACACTTTTTTGGTTACTGTCACATTGTACATTGATAGAAGACAGGCGCACGTGTACGTAATAGGGTTTTTATTTCTCTACCCAACACAAGGTAAGTCATAGAAAACGACGGGGACGAAGCCCAAAACACGTATATATACACACACACAGCTGTGGAAAAAATTAAGAGACCACTGCAAATTTCTTAAAATCAGCATCTCTACATGTATGACAGCCATTCCATTCCAGTGTCTGTTGTTCCAACACAGGCACATCTCATTCTACTGAATTAGGTACTGATTAGGTGATCACATGAACCAAATCTTATTTAACGAGGAAAAGTATATCCTCTTGCAATAGGACCAGCTGGATGGGAAAAACAGTGCTAATAGTACCTCAAAAGTAATATTAATCAAAAAATAACTATTGACCATGCCAAAAGAGTTGAAAAGGTAGGTTGAGTGAGGAAATGAAGGGTTCAATTCTGGCTTTCCTGGCAGAGGGATACAGTGAGCGTCAGGTTGCTTCCATCCTTAAAATTTCAAACACGGCGGTTCATAAGAACAAGGTCAAGCAGCAGACATTGGAGACAAAGCTACAGACCGGCAGAGGGCGAAAACGACTACTGACCGGGATGACCGCCAACTCATTCGAATGTCACTCAACAACCGTAGGATGACATCAAGTGACCTACAAAAAGAATGGCAAACGGCAGCTGGGGTGAAGTGCACGGCGAGGACGGTTCGAAACAGGCTCCTAGGGGCAGGGCTGAAGTCGTGCAAAGCTAGAAAAAAGCCCTTCATCAATGAGAAGCAAAGAAGAGCCAGGCTGAGGTTTGCAAAAGACCATAAGGATTGGACTGTAGAGGACTGGAGTAAGGTCATCTTCTCTGATGAGTCCAATTTTCAGCTTTGCCCAACACCTGGTCGTCTAATGGTTAGAGGGAGACCTGGAGAGGCCTACAAGCCACTGTGAAATTTGGTGGAGGATCAGTGATGATCTGGGGGTGCTTCAGCAAGGCTGGAGTTGGGCAGATTTGTCTTTGTGAAGGACACATGAATCAAGCCATGTACAAGGTTGTCCTGGAAGAAAACTTGCTTCCTTTTGCTCTGACATTGTTCCCCAACTCTGAGGATTGTTTTTTCCAGCAGGACAATGCGCCATGCCACACAGCCAGGTCAATCAAGGTGTGGATGGAGGACCACCAGATCAAGACCTTGTCATGGCCAGCCCAATCTCCAGACCTGAACCCCATTGAAAACTTCTGGAATGTGATCAAGACGAAGATGGATGGTCACAAGCCATCAAACAAAGCCGAGCTGCTTGAATTTGTGCCAGGCGTGGCATAAAGTCACCCAACATCAATGTGAGAGACTGGTGGAGAGCATGTCAAGACGCATGAAAGCTGTGATTGAAAATCAGGGTTATTTCACCAAATATTTAAAACATTACTATTGTGTTTAAAAATGAACATAAACGTATTTTCTTTCCATTATTCGAGGTCTGACAACCCTGCATCTTTGTTATTTTGACCAGTTGTCATTTTCTGCAAATAAGTACTCCAAATGACAATATTCTTATTTGGAATTTGGGAGAAATGTTGTCAGTAGTTTATAGAATAAAACAAAAATGTAATTTTTACCCAAACACATACCTATAAATAGTCAAACCAGAGAAACTGATAATTTTTTCCACAGCTATATATATATATATATATATATATAAATAAAACACAGGGATGTAACCTAAACAAAAGAGAGGTGTAAACCTCTAAATAATACACGGGACGAGACCTGTAATAACAAGTGCACAATGACACGGTATGTAAACCGTAATACAATGTACAGTAACACGAAAGCCGCTACAACAGCGCAGAGGTACTCACAAGACCAACGGACATGGGCCAATAATCGACAAGGACAATGGGGAACAGAGGGCACATATATACACATACTAATCAGGGGGAATGGGAATCAGGTGTGCGTAAAGAGACAAGACAGTCTGGGGTTGGTGGTAATGATCCAGGTCAGTGACGCCTAGAAGTCCAGTGACGTAGACCACCGGAGCTGGTGAACGGAATGAGCAGCATTACCGGCGGGATCCGTGACAGTTACTACATGATTCCATATGTGTTATTTCATAGTTTTGATGTCTTCACTATTATTCTACAATGTAGAAAATGGTAAAAATAAAGAAAAACCCTTGAATGAGTAGGAGTTCTAAAACTTTTGACCGGTAGTGTATATATTGTTTTGGGGGGGTTGCATGTTTTGTATGTTATTTTGGCATTAATACGTGTCACATATTAGGTTGCAAACAATGTAAAGAAATATATATATATAATTGAGTTAATAAATCCGCATACAAACATGGTCTCTTTTTTGTTTTCTTGAGTAAGGCAGCTCCAAAATGCAGGTGTTTCAGCCTAGCTCAGTGCTTTCTGTGGTGGTGGGGCAGCCAGCTGAAAATACAGAGCATTGAGTCGTGATTGGCTCAGTGTTCTGTCACTCATGGGCACACTACTTCACCGCCAGTGTTCTGTCACTCATGGGCACACTACTTCACTGCCAAGTCTAAGGTTAGAGCTCGAAAATTCAAGCCCCTTGGTTGCTGCCATAGAGTTACATTAGAATTGTCCATCCAAGAAGGCTCAAGGTCATTGGCCACAGATAAAATGACATCAAATCTCGTTATTTACATTTTAGTCATTTAGCAGACGCTCTTATCCAGAGCGACTTACAGTTTGTGAGTGCATACATTTTCGTACTGGCCCCCCGTGGGAATCGAACCCACAACCCTGGCTTTGCAAACGCCATGCTCTACCAACTGAGATACACGGGACTACTAGTTATATCTACAGTAGCTTTGATTGGACTGATCATGTCAACATCATACTTTCAAAATCTTAGCTAGCAGTCATCATCATGAATCAAGTCAACAATCTACTGGCAAATCCTTTTTAATCCTTGTAATATGAAGAGAAATAATGAAGAGAAATTATAGATAAAACGTATCGGTGCTCATCTGCCATTGGACATAAACATTACATAACAAGTTGGAAATTGCAAATTCAACAATGAGTGGTTTGGAAGGAATCAGTGGCTAACTGCAAGCATTGCAAAGCAATCACTAGCCTGCTATTCAGTGGAGTGGCTGTGTGGTCCCAAGTCTAGGATTAAGGGTCTCTTTTCCAAGCTTAAAATTATAAACATTCAACAATGTCCATGCTGTCAATGAAGAATGATTTGTGCTGAGCTCAAATCAACTGTTAACTCAGAACTGCGAAATCTGACTTCAAGACAACTGGGAACTCGGGAAAAAACTAGCTATGACTGGGAAAAAACATTTTGAACGGTCATCCAACTCGGAATTGTAAATCTGGAACTTGACCCTCTTTCTAGAACTACGACCTGAAGATCACTTACGTCATCATGATTCAACCTTGTTTTTTTCAGAGTTCCCAGTTGTTTTGAAAGCACCATAAATCCAGAGAATGCCAAACTTTCCTGAAAAAGTTTGATGAGAAAATTTGCCCACGAAGGACCGCCGCGCCACCTTCCTGTTCAAGTGAGCACAGCACAACAAGGTGAGTCCAAAAATGTATTGTATGCTACTACATAAATAATGTAATATGCCAGGGAGATATGTGTACTGTAGCTAAGAAAGTAATACTAAGTGTATGTTGTGTAGTAAGCTGTTAGTAGCCTATGTGCCTCACCCTAATAATGTGGTCTATTTTCACCTCTAAATTTCACCTACTGTTCTGACTTGGGGGTGCACATGTAGCCTATAACCTGTTTTAGAGAAATGTAATCATCAAATATTGTAAGAGCTTTCATTGTCTGCTTATATGCCCCCTTTATTTATCCTAGGGTTCTGACTTGATGTACAGGGAGAACACTGTAAGAATGGCCCATGTTCTGAATTCTGTCGCTGTACATTTCAGAAGTGCTGAACAAATAGTTATATTGACTATGTCCGTCCTAGCTCGCTCATTGTCTTAATCGAAATTACAGATTGCCTCATATCCGCTTGTCGTCCCCTTATGCCATAGTTTGTACATCTCAATTGTCAGTAGAAACAGCCATATCAGTTATGTTTTTTTAAAGGCTGTAAATGAGGCTGAATGAACTGTTTCGCTGCCAGACAAGGCTCCGCTGATAGCCAGGTGTTGCAGTGGTAAGGTGTTGGGACTGCTGTTGGGACTCTGCTGTTGGGACAGCTTTATGTAGGCCCAAACAGTTTGTGGGCACCATTTGTCACCGTTATAGTGCAATTAATGTATTGTTTAGTGTTGTGTAGTGGCTTTGCTGGCATGCATCCCACAATTATAATTTTTTGCCCCACCAATATTTACATGCTAACATCGCCACTGCACACCACACCAAACCTTCAGAAACATTTATAAACTTTATTAGGGTAATATCAAAACTAAGTCAGGCCATTGTTATAGGGAAAATACGAGCACGCTATTATATTGCCGCAAACACAACATTACTGTTGGAACTTAATTTGGCCAAAGAAAATGTCTCAACAGAATGAAACAAAACACTTGAACTGGTTTAAACCTTCACAAATATTTTGAACAGGCTATATTGCAGCAATTACCAAAAAAAGGCTAGTGCCTACCATACCCAACAAATGACAGCAATAGCCTACTGTTATTTATTTTACAACAGTCCTACTTATATTCTATCTTAAACTAAATAAGGATCACACAATTAAAAAGACAGATCAAACTAAATTTAGCCAATGAAAATGTCTACATTTAGCATATTAGAGAACTAATTTTGATTAATAAATAGGCTTACAATAATAACAATGATATACAATAATAATAATGATAAAACAAATGATTACAAATACTAAAATAAATAAATGTAAGTTCCAAAATTGCAATCTACCTGAATAGCGAGTTTCACAGTAGCCTGCATTTGGCTGCTCCAAAGTTCTTCTCATCTTAATCCACTACAATATTAAAACTTGTCCACAAGAAGGACATTCCTCTTGTAGGCTTTTCACTGTAGGCATAGTTCAAACTGTTCCACAATGTAGCAAACATTCAAGCGAACTGAACGTACCTCTGAACTCACTCTGCTAATCATCATTCCTCTCCCTTCCTGAGGTATATAAGTAGCTTGTTTTACCTCAGTGTTTGTTGAGTGTTTGTGGTGGCATAGACCCTTTAGCTGACAATGTCAGAAAAATGATGCGCAAGCTTCAATGGGGCATAAGTCCAATATGTTGTTGTGATTCTGGATGGCCAGATAGCTAGCAACAATGACAAGAAGCTGCAATATGGGGAATCGTAGGTGACTCGTTTCCGCTAGTTTTATGTTGTTCTTGATACGATGTCTTGTTTTAAGTTTTTTTGACTGATGTCATGTCTATGCTAATGTGGCAAAAAAATTGCTAGCTAGCTCACAACTGTAACAATGTATTTGAGAGAGAACAATTGTTCATTATGCGAATTTATTTATTTTTAATAAACATTGGAGATGAAATATAGTTTACATGTTGTCAACAATCGAATCCAACCTCGTCTGTTTTGCCCAATAGTTGTGCACATAGCCGCGGAAATTAGGGGAGCTTAGGGTGCTGCAGCACCCCCTGAAAAATCAAAAAAAGTATATATATACAGTTGAAGTCGGAAGTTTACATACACTTAGGTTGGAGTCATTAAAACTCGTTTATCAACCACTCCACACATTTCTTGTTAACAAACTATAGTTTTGGCAAGTCGGTTAGGACATCTACTTTGTCCATGACACAAGTAATTTTCCCAATAGTTGTTTACAGACAGATTACTTCACTTATATTTCACTGTATCACAATTCCAGTGGGTCAGAAGTTTACATACACTAAGTTGACTGTGCCTTTAAACAGCTTGGAAAATTCCAGAAAATGATGTCATGGCTTTAGAAGCTTCTGATAGGCTAATTGACATCATTTGAGTCAATTGGAGGTGTACCTGTGGATGTATTTCAAAGCCTACCTTCAAACTCAGTGCCTCTTTGCTTGACATCATGGGAAAATCAAAATAAATCAGCCAAGACCTCAGAAAATAAATTGTAGACCTCCACAAGTCTGGTTCATCCTTGGGAGCAATTTCCAAATGCCTGAAGGTACCACGTTCATCTGTACAAACAATAGTACGCAAGTATAAACACCATGGGACCACGCAGCCGTCATACCGCTCAGAAAGGAGACGCGTTCTGTCTCCTAGAGATGAACGTACTTTGGTGCGAAAAGTGCAAATCAATCCCAGAACAACAGCAAAGGACCTTGTGAAGATGCTGGAGGAAACAGGTTAAAAATTATCTATATCCACAGGAAAACGAGTCCTATATCGACATAACCTGAAAGGCCGCTCAGCAAGGAAGAAGCTACTGCTCCAAAACCGCCATGAAAAAAAGCCAGACTACGGTTTGCAACTGCACATGGGGACGAAGATCGTACTTTTTGGAGAAATGTCCTCTGGTCTGATGAAACAAAAATAGAACTGTTTGGCCATAATGACCATCATTATGTTTGGAGGAAAAAGGGGTGTCCTTGCAAGCCGAAGAACACCATCCCAACCGTGAAGCACGGGGGTGGCAGCATCATGCTGTGGGGGTGCTTTGCTGCAGGAGGGACTGGTGCACTTCACAAAATAGATGGCATCATGAGGAAGGAAAATTATGTGGATATATTGAAGCAACATCTCAAGACATCAGTCAGGAAGTTAAAGCTTGGTCGCAAATGGGTCTTCCAAATGGACAATGACCCCAAGCATACGTCCAAAGTTGTGGCAAAATGGCTTAAGGACAACAAAGTCAAGGTATTGGAGTGGCCATCACAAAGCCCTGACCTCAATCCTATAGAAAATGTGTGGACAGAACCGAAAAAGCGTGTGCGAGCAAGGAGGCCTACAAACCTGACTCAGTTACACCAGCTCTGTCAGGAGGAATGGGCCAAAATTCACCCAACATATTGTGGGAAGCTTGTGGAAGGCTACCCAAAACGTTTGACCCAAGTTAAACAATTTAAAGGCAATGCTACCAAATACTAATTGAGTGTATGTAAACTTCTGACCCACTGGGAATGTGATGAAAGAAATAAAAGCTGAAATAAATCATTCTCTCTACTATTATTCTGACATTTCACATTCTTAAAATAAAGTGGTGATCCTAACTGACCTAAGACAGGGAATTTTTACTAGGATTAAATGTCAGGAATTGTGAAAAACTGAGTTTAAATGTATTTGGCTAAGGTGTATGTAAACTTTAGACTTCAAATGTATATATATATATATATATACACTACTGTTCAAAAGTTTGGGATCACTTAGAAATGTCCTTGTTTTCGAAAGAAAAGCAATTTTTTTGTCCATTAAAATAACATCAAATTGATCAGAAATACAGTGTAGACATTGTTAATGTTGTAAATGACTATTGTAGCTGGGAACGGCTAATTTTCTGTGGAATATCTACATAGGCGTACAGAGGCCCATTATCAGCAACCATCAGTCCTGTGTTCCAATGGCACGTTGTGTTTGCTAATCCAAGTTTATCATTTTAAAAGGCTAATTGAGGCCCCCTGTAGCTCAGTTGGTAGAGTATGGCACTTGCAACGCCAGGGTTGTGGGTTCAATTCCCGCGGGGGGCTAGTATGAAAAATATATGCCCTCACTAACTGTAAGTTGGTCTGGATAAGAGTGTCTGCTAAATGACCCCCCCCCCCCCCCAAAAAAAAAAAAAAGATTGATCATTAGAAAACCCTTTTGCAATTACAGTGAGGGAAAAAAGTATTTGATCCCCTGCTGATTTTGTACGTTTGCCCACTGACAAAGAAATGATCAGTCTATAATTTTAATGGTAGGTTTATTTGAACAGTGAGAGGCAGAATAAAAACAAAAAAACCCAGAAAAACGCATGTCAAAAATGTTATAAATTGATTTGCATTTTAATGAGGGAAATAAGTATTTGACCCCCTCTCAATCAGAAAGATTTCTGGCTCCCAGGTGTCTTTTATAAAGGTAACGAGCTGAGATTAGGCGCACACTCTTAAAGGGAGTGCTCCTAATCTCAGTTTGTTACCTGTATAAAAGACACCTGTCCACAGAAGCAATCAATCAATCAGATTCCAAACTCTCCACCATGGCCAAGACCAAAGAGCTCTCCAAGGATGTCAGGGACAAGATTGTAGACCTACACAAGGCTGGAATGGGCTACAAGACCATCGCCAAGCAGCTTGGTGAGAAGGTGATAACAGTTGGTGCGATTATTCGCAAATGGAAGAAACACAAAATAACTGTCAATCTCCCTCGGCCTGGGGCTCTATGCAAGATCTCACCTCGTGGAGTTGCAATGATCATGAGAACGGTGAGGAATCAGCCCAAAACTACACGGGAGGATCTTGTCAATGATCTCAAGGCAGCTGGGACCATAGTCACCAAGAAAACAATTGGTAACGCACTACGCCGTGAAGGACTGAAATCCTGCAGTGCCCGCAAGGTCCCCCTGCTCAAGAAAGCACATATACAGGGCTGTCTGAAGTTTGCCAATGAACATCTGAATGATTCAGAGGAGAACTGAGTGAAAGTGTTGTGGTCAGATGAGACCAAAATCGAGCTCTTTGGCATCAACTCAACTCGCTGTGTTTGGAGGAGGAGGAATGCTGCCTATGACCCCAAGAACACCATCTCCACCGTCAAACATGGAGGTGGAAACAGTATGCTTTGGGGGTGTTTTTCTGCTAAGGGGACAGGACAACTTCACCGCATCAAAGGAACGATGGACGGGGCCATGTACTGTCAAATCTTGTGTGAGAACCTCCTTCCCTCAGCCAGGGCATTGAAAATGGGTCGTGGATGGGTATTCCAGCATGACAATGACCCAAAACACACGGCCAAGGCAACAAAGGAGTGGCTCAAGAAGAAGCACATTAAGGTCCTGGAGTGGCCTAGCCAGTCTCCAGAACTTAATCCAATAGAAAATCTGTGGAACTGAAGGTTCAAGTTGCCAAACGTCAGCCTCGAAACCTTAATGACTTGGAGAAGATCTGCAAAGAGGAATTGGACAAAATCCCTCCTGAGATGTGTGCAAACCTGGTGGCCAACTACAAGAAACGTCTGACCTCTGTGATTTCCAACAAGGGTTTTGCAACAAGGGTTTTGTACTAAGTTATGTTTTGCAGAGGGGTCAAATACTTATTTCCCTTATTAAAATGCAAATCAATTTATAACATTTTTGACATGCGTTTTTCTGGATTTTTTTGTTGTTATTCTGTCTCTCACTGTTCAAATAAACCTACCATTAAAATTATAGACTGATCATTTCTTTGTCAGTGGGCAAACGTACAAAATCAGCAGGGGATCAAATACTTTTCTCCCTCACTGTATGTTAGCACAGCTGAAAACTGTTGTGCTGATTAAAGAAGCAATAAAACTGGCCTTCTTGAGACTAGTTGAGTATCTGGAGCATCAGCAATTGTGTGTTTGATTACAGGCTCAAAATGGCCAGAAACAAATAACTTTCTTCTGAAACTCGTCAGTCTATTCTTGTTCTGAGAAATGAAGGCTATTCCATTTGAGAAATTGCCAAGAAACGGAAGATCTCGTACAACGCTGTGTACTACTCCCTTCACAGAACAGCGCAAACTGGCTCTAACCAGAATAGAAAGAGGAGTGGGAGGCCCCGGTGCACAACTGAGCAAGAGGACAAATACATTAGAGTGTCTAGCACCCCCACACCATAACACCTCCTCCTCCGTGCTTTACGGTGGGAACTACACATGCTACGATCATCCGTTCACCCACAAAGACACAAAGACACAGCGGTTGGAACCAATAATCTCCAATTTGGACTCCAGACCAATGGACACATTTCCACTGGTCTAATGTCCATTGCTCCTGTTTCTTGGCCCAAGCAGGTCTCTTCTTCTTATTGGTGTCCTTTAGTAGTGGTTTCTTTGCAGCAATTCAACCATGAAGGCCTGATTCACACAGTCCCTTCTGAACAGTTGATGTTGAGATGTGTCTGTGACTTGAACTCTGTGAAGCATTTATTTGGGCTGCAATTTCTGAGGCTGGTAACTCTACTGAACTTATCCTCTGCAGCAGAGGTAAGGTGATTGTTTTTGCGACTGCACTTAAAGAAACTTTCAAAGTTCTTGAAATGTTCCGTATTGACTGACCTTCATGTCTTAACGTAATGATGGACTGCCGTTTCTCTTTGCTTATTTGAGCTGTTCTTGCCATAATATGGACTTGGTCTTTTACCAAATAAGGCTATCTTCTGTATACCCCACCCCCCTACCTTGTCACAACACAACTGATTGGCTCAAACGCATTAAGAAGGAAAGAAATTCCACAAATTAACAAGGCACACCTGTTAATTGAAATGCATTCCAGGTGACTACCTCATGAAGCTGGTTGAGAGAATGCCAAGCATGTGCAAAGCTGTCATCAAGGCAAAGGGTGGCTTTTTGAAGAATCTCAAAAATATTTTGATTAAAACAAATTTGGCTACTACATTTTATTTTACCAGGCAAATCAGTTAAGAACAAATTATTATTTACAATGACGGCCTACCCCGGCGGCGCCCTATGGGACTTCCAATTACGGCCAGATTGTGATACAGCCTGTAATCAAACCAGGGTCTGTAGTGACGCATCTAGAACTGAGATGCAGTGCCTTAGACTGCTACGCCACTCGGGAGCACTACATGATTCCATATGTGTTATTTCATAGTTTTGATGCCTTCACTATTATTCTACAATGTAAACAATAGTACAAAAATAAGAAAAACCCTTGAATGAGTAAATGTGTCCAAACTTTTGACTTATAGTGTATATATATATTATAATTTTTACAAAAGTTGTGCACTGGGCCTTTACTAGTGTTAGCGGACCGATATAGATGTCTGTAGTGGGGGCAAAAAATTTTTTTGCAGCATCTCTGCTTTGGCAAGAAAGGTAGTTGTATAATTAAGAACAGTATCTTGCAGGTTTCAATAGTTGGAATTGTAAGAGTTGTTGCCCTCTCCTTTTCTCTTCTCTGTAATTGTCATTCTAATGGAACCCAGAAAGAGCAAAACCCTGTTCTCAAACATTTACATCAAAATGTGCAAAGTTATGGACAAAGATACAAAACATCCACATCAAATTAAATATTTTTTTTGATCAAATTTGTGCAGTATTAATTTATCATCCTTACAAACCACTTAACGTAAATGTACATTACTGTATTGTACATAGGCTGGTCATCTAGGTTTGTACCTGTAAACTTTCCATCACCATGAAGAAAAAAAATGCACAATACAGTAAATGAGTATATTGAGACATCAAGTGGTTTGTGATGAAGTGATGTGATGTGGCTCAATTAGTAGAGCATGGCGCTTGCGATGCTAGGGTTGTGGGTTTGATTCCCACGGGGGACCATTATGAAAATGTATGTGCTCACTACTTTCAGTTGCTCTGAATAAGAGTATCTACTAAAAAGGAATGAATACACCATTTCAGTTTCCACATAGAAATAAGTTGAATTAGCTAAGTATTTCAATAAACTGGTAAACATATATCAAGCAACTATTTTTATATTCCACAAGTATTATCAGATTAACTGTTTTGTACAGATAATTATCAGACTCAAGTTACAAATGCTGGGAAACACTTAAATACTACTTCACAGCACCCCCACCCCCAAACTACTTCCCACGGCTATGGATGCGCACACGTCGGTATTGATGCTATAAACAACCAACCCGTCAATGGGGCTGCCCAATTATTTTACCTTTCCTTTTGTTGTGCGTGGCCAGACTAAAAACCACAACTTGTATCACACAACCTTATCTACCGGCCTTACATGCCATTCCATATCTCCATCCTATCCCCAATATGCTCCTGTGTCCTTGTGCTATGCCATTTTAGTTAGTTAATAAATACTCTGAACTGGAAACCTTGTCTTCAACTCCTCCTCATTGCAATATCACTCCTCAACCTAGCCTAAGATACAGTTGACTGTAGTCCTTTTCTTTGACATCACCGACACATTTTACTGCACCTTTGTTTTGCAATTTCTTTCACAGCCATGTGGGAGATAAGGACTGACTTTGCAATTGTCGACTCAAAGGCACTCCAAGAGCAGCAGTGACAAACGACAGTAGGCTATGACACAGGGTGTGGCTTTTCTGTGAATTTGGAGATGGAGGCGGATAGATCAGCATCTCATCATCTGTAATCGAGGAGCTGTTCTTGAAGTGTTCTTCTGCCAAGGCCTAGCTGTCCCTGTTCTCTAGGAACATGAGGGAAGCCTACATGAGCCATGATGAAAATGTGTAATAGAACATAATTAGTGGGGGATAATGAGGCGATGCACAGCTGTGGGAAGTGAGAATAGCCCACATTTAATATACTTTGGGCTGCATTGCTACTGTTTACACAAATATATCCTCCATTCAGTAGCACACACACACACCATCCAGAGAATTAGACGTTTTCCATTATCATTCTATGGTTCTGTGGTTTCATGCACACATAGCCACACACATACCAGCACAGTATCAGGCCAAATTCAGATTACATTGTGTGTTGCTAAATGTGGTGTAAGAGTTCAATGTGTAGCACAGACTCAGTTCCCCTGGGCTGGTCTTGAGACAGTCATAAGACTCAATTACAACACAGACACCAGAGCTGGATGGACAGAGGAAACAGCTGCATAACTGATACTTCTTCTACAGCAAACTGTACACTGGGTTAGATATAGAGGACAATGTTCCAGTCACGTAAAATAGTCCAACAGATCTTTACACATCATCATTTTATTATAATAATTTGGTGGCTGCTTATATTTGTCATATACAAGTGTGTATTATACACATGTGGTTATTCTAAATGTGTTTTTTTGCATATCCTTCCCTCCCTGAGAAACCCTCAGAGAGTGGGGTCACGGCCAGGGTCTGCCATTATCAACGGCGACCCTGGAGCAATTACGGTTAAGTGCCTTGCTCAAGGGCACATCGACAAATGTTTCACCTTGTTGGCTGGGGGATTCGGCCTAGCGAGCTTTCGGTTACTGGTCAAACGCTCTAACCACTAGGCTACCTTCCACTTTTGAGTGCGGACCCATCACACTTTTTTACTTATCTGGATTCACAGGTTTTATGCACCAATTGAACTTCTGGGAGAGGGCCATGGTCCATTTTAGATGTTTGAATTACAGGGGTGCCAGTGTACAGTATGTGTCAATGGGTGTTGGAACACTAATAACACATCAGGACATATTCTTATTAGCATCAGTATTATTAGTACTATCACTATCATTAGTAATATCTATGTTGGTCACCAGCCCACTATTTCTCAGGCTTGGGCACACCCAGTTACTGTAAACTGTGCACATGGCATCTGAATGACGTTATCCACATAAACCATTCCTCCCTAACCTATACTGCCCTCGTGTGTTGTCACTGGGTAGTACACTTGCAATAGAGACTATAATATAGGCCTACAGTATATGCCAAGTTCAAATCACATTTTATTTGCCACATGCGCCGAATACAACAGGTGTAGACTTAACAGGTGCAGAATTAAAAAGGAAATAGTTGCCAACACACCCATGGGCCATTATCCAGCCTACATATCAGTCAGTCAGAGACTGAGGGGTGAGTGGAGAAAATGTTCTTTGATTTCCATGGAAAAAATCCCTGTCTTGGGTATGAAACCTCCCTGTACTGTATGTAGCCCCTCTACCTTCCTGTATGAAACTCGCTCTCTATATGTATCATAGTCTACTACGGCCTCTCCCAAGAGGTCTAGGCCTTTATGTCACAGTTGGTAGGGTGCTCGCCCCATGATTGCACAGTTGCTGACTCGCTGGCAGGCTACATCATAGCTTGTGGTCTGTTTATACCAATGTCCCGTCAGAATCCTTAGTTGCGGTTGAAGCTAGCTACATCACAGCACTTGCTGTTTCCCCTTTATCATCATTACACTGGTGGCAATTTGTAAGTCGCTCTGGATAAGAGCGTCTGCTAAATGACGTAAATGTAAATGTAAAAATTACACTGGTGGAAGAAGTGGGATCCCTGTGGCATCTCAAGAGGAAGTGGCCCCTGTTTGCAGATTTCCCCTCAATGACTGGTTATTACTTGGTTACAATTGACCTATGGCATGTTTGGGAATAATGTTAGGCATGTCAGCAACACTTGTCTTTTTGCACATCTTTTTGCACCTCTTCGCATCATTCGGTTCAAGCGACTTTATTCATGAATGAGCAGGAACCAATCCTGATACAATGAGTTGACGCATTGGTGATTTCAACCACGCCTATTTTTTTTTAACCACGCTGGACGTTTTTTCTAATTATATAGGAAGGCCCACTTGCTCTGATTGGTTTATTCTGAAACGTTATTTGGTTTTTCGGCGCGCAATTGGTTAGATTCTTGATAAGAAGGTGTGTCAGCAAAAAAATTAAAAATAATAAACTCATGTTTTTTAATTTACTTCACCGCTATTTTATGTTGCCACTTGGAGGATTGTAAACATGTTGTATTGCTAGCTAAACAGAAAGCAGATAGCCAAAACGTACGAGAGAGTTTCTGTATTCTGGCTATATCATACAATTGCTTTGTTAACTGCATATTATATCAGCTGTTTATGTGGTCTGAATTTTTGCCAACGCAACTGAAGCTAGTTAGCCAGCTACTGTTAGCTGTCATAATCGTCAACACAGCAAGAGACAGCAAGAAGACAATATAGCAATCGTTACTGCAAAGCTGGCATAATGGCATCTTTGGCGGCGCACGAGCCAAGTTTAAGCCCAAATTCGATACCAGTCCTCACCGACGCTCTGATGCCCGCGAGCATTTTCGCTCCGGACCGAGGAGGTTGTGGAGATCATGACGCCGGGGTAGAGTGCTTCGAGGACTGCGACCTCTTCAACGGCGAGGCCGTGGATCTCGGCATTGACTTCACTAGCAAGGTAGCTAACTAGGCTGCGCCAGCCGGGGCTGTGTTTATCATCAAATTGGCATTTATTATGCCTAAAGCTTGCAGTCATTCTGGCTGCTGTATTGCAAGCTAACTAAGTTAACTAGTTAGACTACCGATTGTGGCATATACTAATCAATCTAGCTGAGTGCCCAGCTTGCTTAAAATGTTATGCAGAATTGCATATCTAAAAGTGCAGATCTATATATTGTGGCAAAAGTTTGTGGTTTTAAATGTCATATACTGATAGACTCTGTCACCTTAAAGAGCTAGCTAGCATAGTAGATCAGATGTAGTTTGAATGGGTCTTGAATGTGTTATGGCTGATGTAACTGCTGGCTAGAGAGAGGACACTCCAGCAGCAGTGTGACTCACAAACCACAGCCATGGGCATGATTTTCTCTGGTTGATGAGTCCCCATACATACTGTGCCACCACTTGGCCTGATGAAACACAGGGCAATAGGGAAATAGAGTGTAGTTGACTGATTGGACAGTGTTACAGGAAACCCATCTCCCTTCACCTTTGGCACCCATCCATATCACGATCAGTATCAGCAGAGAGGAATAAACTAGAATAACTCTGGTGTCAGACCTGAGCTGCTCCACCTGTACAGAAATATGCATTACATCTAGGACTTTTTGGTGTCAATACATAACAAATAGGCTAGATTAACTAGTGTGTGTGAGAGAGAGACTGTTTCAACCCTCTGATTCAATAACTCCTATAACTTGTATTGATCAGTCACTCTGAGGCCTGTGGTGATTGGTTCAGTGGTCTCTCCATACTTGTCCTTGAGGGGCGTGGGAAAGGAGACAGCTGTGTGTGTGTGGGATCTACAGCTGTTGAGTCACTATTATCACCCGACTAGAATCACTACTCACGGCGGGTCTGACCGAGAGTATGTGGACAACTACAAATACCTAGGTGTCTGGTTAGACTGTAAACTCTCCTTCAGACTCACATTAAGCATCTCCAATCAAAAGTTAGATCTAGAATCAGCTTCCTATTTCGCAACATAGCCTCCTTCACTCATGCTGCCAAACATGCCCTCGTAAAACTGACTATCCTACCGATACTTGACTTCGGCGATGTCATTTACAAAATAGCCTCCAACACTCTACTCAGCAAATTGGATGTAGTCTACCACAGTGCCATCCGTTTTGTCACCAAAGCCCCATATACTACCCACCATTGTGACCTGTACGCTCTTGTTGGCTGGCCCTCACTACATATTCGTTGCCAAACCCACTGGCTCCAGGTCATCTATAAATCACTGCTAGGCAAATCCCCGTCTTATCTTAGCTCACTGGTCACCATAGCAACACCCACCCGTAGTCTGCGCTCCAGCAGGTATATCTCACTGGTCATCCCCAAAGCCAACACCTCCTTTGGCCGCCATTCCTTCCAGTTCTCTGCTGCCAATGACTGGAACGAACTGCAAAAATCTCTGAAGCTGGAGACTCTTATCTCCCCCACTAACTTTAAGCGTCAGTTGTCAGAGCAGCTTACCGATCACTGCACCTGTACACAGCCATTCTGAAATTAGCCCACCAAACTACCTCATCCCCATATTGTTATTTATTTTGCTAATTTGCACCCCAGTATCTCTATTTGCACATCATCTTTTGCACATCTATCATTCCAGTGTTAATACGAAATTGTAACTATTTTGCACTATGGCGTATTTATTGCCTTACCTCCATAACTTACTACATTCGCACACACTGTATATATATTTTCTGTTGTATTTTTGACTTTATGTTTTGTTTACCCCATATGTAACTCTGTGTTGTTGTTTTTATCGCACTGCTTTGCTTTATCTTGGCCAGGTCGCAGTTGTAAATGAGAACTTGTTCTCAACTGGCTTACCTGGTTAAATAAAGGTGAAATAAAAAAATAAAAATAATGAAATCACTGTGATGATTTCCAAATCTGCCATCAATATATGTCTCGAAAAAGCCAAAGAAGTCAACTTCTGATGCAACACTCGGCAACAGAACGCTGTCAAGCAAGTTCACCTGCTTTTGATTGGGCGATTTTCTTTTCCATGGCCGGGTGTTCTGGGTTGGTAGAGATTTCAGTTTAGGACCAATGGAATGGTCTTAAATGTGCAAACCCCGCCCACCCGGGGCCCTGAGTGATTCAAAACGAACTCGCCCACTGTTCGGCTTAATCTATTTTCACAAAAATAGTGGAGCATTCACAACTCTAAATTGTCTTTATCACGGTTCCCTAAGCTGAGAACATTGTGTAGAGATCGATTTGGACTGAAAGCTTGCATTGTAAATCTACAGCCAAATCTGAGTACCCAGATAATCTATTTTCACAAAAATGGTGTAGCATTCACAACTCTACCCAGATAGAGGAAAATACAAGATGAATAGGCCTATAGCTTTTGATAAGGTACAATTAAGCCTATATCAATGGAAATATGGCCATGTTATAGGATACCCAGGCCTACATCAACCAAGCAGGAATCTAGATTGTATACATTTTCTGTCTCTCTCCTTCCCACCCTCATCAGTTGGCCCTGGTCAGCCCTAATGGAGAGCAGTATGACTTGTTACTACGACAACTCCGGGAGAGGATGGACGAGGGTTGTGGGGAGACCATCTACGTTGTTGGGATGGGCTCAGGTAAGTATCTCAGCCTCCCTCCCTCCCTCTCACTCACTTAATGAGGCTATATGCACTGATTTGCTCCTACATTCACTAACTCACAGAATCAGTCACTCACTGTAGCGAGCGACAGTTTACACCGATAACCCCCCCCACCCTCTCTCTATCAGACGGAGGTGACTATGGTCTGGATGAGGGAGATATGGAGGCTTCTGTAGCCACGATTCAGTCCCTGTGTGAGCAGACAGAGTCAGACCTGATCCTGCTGAGGGAACGAATCGAAGCGGGGGGGCAGGTACGCGACTACCTCATCCGCCGACGCGTAGGTGATCAAGACTTCCTGGAGGTCAGGTGAGTTGGGGAAGGGTCAGGGGTCAAAGACTGACTGGACCAACAATTAGACGTGTTTTAACATTACACCTGAGCAGACTGGGAAAGGAGAAGCACGTCTCTCAAATGGAATTTAAATTCAAAAGAGCTTAAGGGGATGTTGACATAAAGGGGGAAAATCCAGTGTTGTCAAAGCAACACACGAGCAATACTCTCTCTCTGTCTTCATCCCTCTTCTCTTTATCTTGATCTGTTGATGTGTCCCAAATGTCAAGTCTCTCTCTCTCTCTCTCTCTCTCTCTCTCTCTCTCTCTCTCTCTCAGGGTAGCGGTGGTGGGTAACGTGGATGCAGGTAAGAGCACCCTGCTGGGGGTGTTGACCCACGGGGAACTGGACAACGGCAGGGGGTTCGCCCGCCAGAAACTCTTCAGACACAAACACGAGATGGAGAGTGGCAGGACCAGCAGTGTGGGCAACGACATCCTGGGCTTCGACCAGAAGGGACAGGTGAGGGAGATGATTTAGGAGGGGCATATAGGTGACTTAGTAGTGACTTAAGGGTGACAGAGATTACGCTGGGATAACATTGACATGAGACTTGAGAGATGACAATGTAAGCCTGCTTCATTGATCATTTTATTGATGAGTTAGTTTTATAGATGGAGAGATGAAGTTGTTGTTGTTGTGTGTAACCCCTCTCTACCTCTGTATCCTAGGTGGTGAATAAGCCAGACAGCCATGGGGGCAGTCTAGACTGGACTAAGATCTGTGAGAGGTCCTCTAAGGTCATCACCTTCATAGACCTGGCTGGACACGAGAAGTATCTCAAGACCACCGTGTTTGGAATGACTGGACACCTGCCTGACTTCTGCATGCTCATGGTGAGTGAGGGGGTAGTGTGAGTGCTTTGGTGCGTTTGAGTTTACTATCCATCAACAGCACCACTGATGAATCTTTCGCCATTTTCTTTTGCTCGCTCTCTCTCTCTCTCTCTCTCCCTCCTTCCACCCTCCCTCACTCTCCCTATCCCCCCTCACTCTCTCTACCCCCATTACTCTCTCTACCCCCTCTCGCTGATTCTATCTCTCCTTCCTCTCCTCTCTCTAGGTGGGCAGTAATGCAGGTATCGTAGGGATGACCAAGGAGCATCTAGGTCTGGCCCTGGCCCTCAATGTGCCTGTGTTCGTAGTGGTTACCAAGATAGACATGTGTCCTGCCAACATCCTACAAGGTCAGGGTCTTTCTTTCTTTCTTTCTTTCTTTCTTTCTTTCTTTCTTTCTTTCTTTCTTTCTTTCTTTCTTTCTTTCTTTCTTTCTTTCTGGGTGCATCTCAAAAGTCTAAATCTGCTTCCTTTTCTGGACTCCTTCCCCACATCTGCACTGATATGAAAGAATGATACAGGTGAAACCATATTCCATCTACCCCACCATACTGCTTTCTCTTAGATTTAGTGTTCAGGTGAGATGAGGAATCCCCCCCCCCCCTTTCTTTGCCACAATATTGACAGTCATCATCACAAAACCTGACTTTACTGGATATGTAATTGTAACAGAGACGTTAAAGCTGCTCCAGAGGTTACTAAAGTCCCCAGGCTGCAGAAAGATCCCTGTTCTGGTCCAAAACAAAGATGATGTCATCGTCACAGCCTCCAACTTCAGCTCCGAGAGGTAACATTAAGGCACACACTTTGTAGTCAGAATCACACATATGCTCTTTATAAACTGTATTTTGCTTCAATTATAGGGGACCATAATTCTGTGTGTGTGTGCGTCTCTCTCTGTAGGATGTGTCCAATCTTCCAGATCTCCAATGTGACAGGAGAGAACATGGACCTGCTGAAGATGTTCCTCAACTTGCTGTCTTCTAAAACCTCCTTCAGAGAAGACGAACCTGCAGAGTTCCAGATAGATGATACCTACTCAGTACCGGTTAGTCTCACTCTCTCATTCTCTCACTCACTCTCTCACACACAGAGAGCAGCTACTACACATACATATTGACGCCACACACACCTCTCTAACCATGTTTATCATCTCCGTCAGGGTGTAGGCACAGTCGTATCAGGGACTACTTTACGTGGATTGATACGTCTGAATGACACGATGCTGTTAGGCCCAGACCCACTGGGCAGTTTCCTCTCCATTGCGGTCAAATCTATCCACAGGAAGAGGATGCCAGTCAAGGAGGTGAGAGGTGGACAGACTGCCTCCTTCGCCCTCAAAAAGGTATGTTTTCTCTTTAGTGTCCCCTGCTGGAGTTGTTTGGTATTACAACACTTTTCTTAGTTGAACTGAACGTGTTTTGCAGTGAATACGAGTCAACGCCTCAAGTCTCTCTGTTTCTCATCTCATTGTTTCTCTCTCTCTCCCTCCCTCCTTCCCTCTCTCCCTCTCCACGTCCTCTCTCTACCTCCCCCTCTCCTCCCTCTCTCCTCTCTCCCCCCTCTCTCCTCTCCCCCCTCCCCCTCTCCTCCCTCTCTCCCCCTCCCCTCTCTCCTCCCTCCTCAGATCAAGCGTTCGTCCATAAGGAAAGGCATGGTGATGGTGTCCCCCAGGTTAAACCCACAGGCATCATGGGAGTTTATGGCTGAGATCCTGGTTCTGCACCACCCAACAACGATATCACCCCGCTACCAGGCCATGGGTGAGACTCACTCACACACACACACAGCTGTCTCATGTCTGACTATACGTCTCTCCTTCTCTCGCCATCCCTCTTTCTCCCCCTCCGCAGTGCACTGTGGCAGCATCAGGCAGACAGCCACCATCCTGACCATGAACAGAGACTGTCTACGAACAGGGGACAAGGCATCGGTCCACTTCCGCTTCATCAAGACCCCCGAGTACCTCCACACAGACCAGAGACTGGTGTTCAGAGAGGGACGCACCAAGGCTGTGGGCACCATCACCAAGGTCAGGGGTTAGAAAGGCTTATGAAGGGTTTATGAATGGTTGTAAAGGGTTTATGAAGGATCATGCGCATGAAGACCCCAGAGTTCCTCCACATAGACCAGAGAGTAGACTGGTGTTCAGAGGGACGCACCAGGGCTGTAGGTATCATCACCAAGATCAGGGCTTATGAATGGTTCTGAATGGTTTACGAAAGGTCATAAAGACACCAGAGTACCTGCATGCAGAGTACTTCCCTCATGCCTTACTCTTATTGGTGGGTGGGTGTTTACAGCTGCTGCAGTCGACCAATAACCTGCCGTCGAACTTCAAACCCCCGCAAATCAAAATGCAGTCTACGAAAAAGGCCCCGTACCGCAGAGAGGATGGAGCCACGCCAGCCAATGAGGACGAAGCGAGCACAGCCCGACCAGACAGTCCGCACCAATCACAACAACCGGTGAGAGTGCGAGGGGGAAGTGAAGGAAGGATATAAACGGATGAAGGGAGTGGAGGAGATGGTTAGATGGCGGGTCGAGTCATGAAAGTAATAGTTTCAGGGCAGTTGAATACCACTCTTCACTTGCCTTACTGCTTCTAGAACGTTATCTTCTGTAGCTGTCTCTGTCGGATCTGCCTAACACCTCTCCTTTCCTCTTCTCCTCTTCATCATGTTTTCACACCCTACTGTTTCCTTCCTTTTCATTGCTATTCTCATTTACTGATTACGCCACCTGCCACCCTGTCTCTTTTCCTCTCACCCTCTTTCATTCACTCCATTCTTTTCAATTTCCACTTTTTCATTTGCTCTTCATCCTCTTCTTTGTGCACAAATAACATTACATCATTACTACGTCCTTGATTTGCCCTCCATTCCTCCCTCTTCTCTCTCTCCTCCACTCTCTCTCTCTGTGTTGTTGCTTTGCTTGCTTCCTCAGACAGAGGGGGAGGAGGACCCTCAGAGTAATGAGGGGAACAAAGAGAACAAGGTAAACAGATAAACAAACAGAGCAAGATAAACAAAGGGAACCAGACAGGTAAACAGATAAACAAAAGAGAATTAGGTCAAATTAGTTGTATGTAACAATTGAGGCGTGGGAAATGAGTCTTGCTCGTTAACTTCTGTAAATATCCTGAAACAATGCATGCCTCAACTGCTGTGAACCAAACATAGGAATCTTCTAGAGATGTGTACAGTCGTGGTCAAAAGTTTTGAGAATGACACAAATACTAATTTTCACAAAGTCTGCTGCCTCAGTTTTGATGATGGCAATTTGCATATACTCCAGAATGTCATGAAGAGTGATCAGTTGAATTTCAATTAATTTGCAAAGTCCCTCTTTGCCATGAAAATGAACTTAATCCCCCAAAAAACATTTCCACTGCATTTCAGCCCTGCCACAAAAGGACCAGCTGCCATCATGTCAGTGATTATCTCGTTAACACAGGTGAGAGTGTTGACGAGGACAAGGCTAGAGATCACTCTGTCATGCTGATTGAGTTAGAATAACAGACTGGAAGCTTTAAAAGGAGGGTGGTGCTTGAAATCATTGTTCTTCCTCTGTTAACCATGGTTACCTGCAAGGAAACACGTGCCGTCATCATTGCTTTGCACATAAAGGGCTTCACGGGCAAGGATATTGCTGCTAGTAAGATTGCACCTAAATCAACCATTTATTGGATCATCAAGAACTTCAAGGAGAGAGGTTCAATTGTTGTGAAGAAGGCTTCAGGGCGCCCAAGAAAGTCCAGCAAGCGCCAGGACCGTCTCCTAAAGTTGATTCAGCTGCGGGATCGGGGCACCACCAGTGCAGAGCTTGCTCAGGAATGGCAGCAGGCAGGTGTGAGTGCATCTACACCAGGATGGCCTGGTGTCAAGAAGGGCAGCGAGGAAGCCACTTCTCTCCAGGAAAAACATCAGGGACAGACTGATATTCTGCAAAAGGTACATGGATTGGACTGCTGAGGACTGGGGTAAAGTCATTTTCTCAGATGAATCCCCTTTCCGATTGTTTGGGGCATCCGGAAAACACCTTGTCCAGAGAAGACAAGGTGAGTGCTACCATCAGTCCTGTGGCATGCCAACAGTAAAGCATCCTGAGACCATTCATGTGTGGGGTTGCTTCTCAGCCAAGGGAGTGGGCTCACTCACAATTTTGCCTAAGAACACAGCCATGAATAAAGAATGGTACCAACACATCCTCCAAGAGCAACTTCTCCCAACCATCCAAGGACTGGGTTGACGACGAATGCCTTTTCCAGCATGATGGAGCACCTTGCCATAAGGCAAAAGTGATAACTAAGTGGCTTGGGGAACAAAACATCGACATTTTGGGTCCATGGCCAGGAAACTCCCCAGACCTTAATCCCATTGAGAACTTGTGGTCGATCCTCAAGAGGCGGGTGGACAAACAAAACCCACAAACTCCAAGCATTGATTATGCAAGAATGGGCTGCCATCAGTCAGGATGTGGCCCAGAAGTTAATTGACAGCATGCCAGGGCGGATTGCAGAGGTCTTGAAAAAGAAGGGTCAACACTGCAAATATTGACTCTTTGCATAAACTTAATGTAATTGTCAATAAAAGCCTTTCACACTTATGGAATGCTTGTAATTATACTTCAGTATACCATAGTAACATCTGACAAAAATATCTCATAACACTGAAGCAGCGAACTTTGTGAAAACCAACGTCTGTACACAGCATGTAGTTCAGTTTGATAACATCAGTCTCTGCTGGAAGTGATTTTGAATGCTAACCTCATTTTGAATCCAGTTGTTTTTATGTTCTCCATCTGTCTGATTGTGATCTGTTCTCTCCAGCCAAAGTCAGGAGGGAGCAGGAGACGAGGAGGACAGAGACATAAAGGCAAATCAAACCAGAGCAACTCCACCACAGCAGCCCCATCATCAACAGGCACAGGAGGTTCTTAAACTACACCCCTCTCAGACCCCAAACTACAGTACTTCCTCCATCCACCTGTTTCAGCAGAACCCCCCCTCCCCTTTCCAAAACTACCCTTCCCCTCTCCCTCTTCAACAACTACCCCCCGTCGTAACCCCTCAGCAGAATTATGTGGTCCTAAATGGTCCCTTCCCCTCCATCCCTACCTCTCTCCCTCTATACCACCCTGCTATCTATCGCCTTAACAAGTGTCTTTATCACTCACACCAGAGAAAAGTCTTAAGAGGGACTAGGTGAAAAGCAGCTCCCGAAAGTAAACACACAGCTCTGTGCTTGTAGATGGTTAACTCTGCCTCCTCTCATCTTAACTCAATCACTCCGATTAGTTTAGAAAGCATCCTTATTATATTTACAGTGTATGAACCTGATATGCCTTCCTTTTATTGGGTCTATGGTGAGAATGACTGTAATACTGTGTATACTTCATCATGAGCCCAAAGCCACAACATGAGCAGCTATTCCCTTACAGTAGAGTAACCCAGCTCCATGCAATATAGCTCATCATTGTTTCGCTGTTTAGCAGGCATACTAGTAAGTGTTTCTCTCATTTCCTTATGACATAATGAAGCATGTTTTCGATAATTTTTTCATATTTAATTTTATACAAAAATGGAAGGAAGTAAGGTCACAACTGACATAGTGAATGGTACATTTTAGCGGGCCTTCATTAGTGAAATATTGTAGATAATAAAATATCCCTCAAACATCTTATTGGCCATTTATGGCCATCAGTGAAACCAAAAGGAAACCCAGGGTTTGTCTGAATATCCATCACACACTGGCCCTTTCTCATTTGGGAAAAAGTCAGTCCTCTCTCCTCCATGGCCCGGAAACCGATAAGTGGTTGAGTGTCAATTCGTTAGTAGGCGAAATGGAAAAGTGTCCTCCCCTACTCGATAGCCACCTTTCATCGAGGACAGTCATGTGTATCCTACTCTTATCGGAAGAGTTTAGAACTCTGCCACACCCCCTGTGAATCAGCTAGTTTTGAAGGAGAAAAACATGCACTTTTTAAAACAATGCTACTTATAGGTAAAACGATAATGTCTTGCACAACTAACTTAATTTATTTGATCACTTTACACTTATTTTGGGATCCACTCCGTAAACGTCATTTCATACAAGCGCATTTTCGTCCACGTTCCCTCTCCTCGATTACCTTTGATCTTTTTCAGAAGGAGGCGAGAGGAGTTGAGCAAATCCAATTGAGAAAAGGCCACTTGTCTGCTCTAAAACAAAATCTTCCATTTACACTGAATATCTAGGGTTTATTTAAGAATATAATTTACACTTGATCCTCTCACTTAAACAGTTGCTATTGATTGTAATAATAATAGCTGTAGCCTAGCCTAAGGAGCTGTTTGGACCATCACTGTTTACGTAGTTGTGGAATTCAACAGTTTGCCTCTGACATTCACCAATAAAAGACAGGCATTATTGATCTTCTCTATTGTGGTCAACTGTTGTGTACGTGAAATATGAAGTGTATATTTCACCAACAGTGAAAACTATAGGCATAGGGGTCAAAGTTGTGTATAGTTTCAGTGAGGCTAAAGGGATACTGTGAGATTCTGGCATTTAAGCCATTCTACTGATTGAGTCAGATGCACTTGTGGATACCATTTGTCTCTGTGTGCAGTATGAAGGAAGTTAGCGCAACAAAGTCTATAGGTACGGTAGCAGTGCTAAGGGTTAAGGTGAGGGGAAGGCATACAGGTTATTGGGTTAGTGTACCACCATTTTCTGATGGTTAAATATACACTGCCATTTATCATCGTAGAGAGCACAAAAGGGAGATTCTGATATGTTTATTTTCTTATGTATATAGTGTAACATTACTGTACAAGGTGGATGTGTGTTAGTCTAGTGGCTTTTCTTCAGTCATTACACACCAAGATGGAAGCCAATTGTTTTTGATGTTGGGTGGACACACCCATCGTAACACATCTCAATATGAAGACTGTTTTACAAAGAAATTAACTGAAATGAAAAGGAAATGTTGACATTATTATAGTTATAAATCATAGATCTCATTTTTCATACAATTTCATTTTCTGACACATAGTACAGTAGTTCCTCCCAGTGACTACTACAGATTCAATGGCTGCACAGACAGTGGTTTCAGACTACCACAAGGGACAAACTTGGTTTGAGAGTCATTTTCATGGGTGCCACGTTGGCACCAAACGTTTCAAGACAATAGTGGCCGGAAGGCAGAGTAGAATGGGATTGTTCTATAACGTTGGGTGCCAACACGGATCGACAGGGTGGTTGCAGAGTACGTTAAACTTCTCAATCAGCACATCCTACTACAGTACTGGTAGCAGGACACTTGTGAACACAGGTGCTACTAGGACATCAGATCAGTGCATAAGTAGTGCACACCGTAGCAAAATGTTTGGCAACGGAAAACATTGTGCAACAAAAACACGTTTCTATGGGACAAATTCAGGTACATTCCTCCCGGTTTTGTTCCGTTTGGTTCCTAGTGATACACCCCAGTCTTTGAGTCTGAGGAAATACTTCATATGGCACAGTAGAGGTGCCTACTCTGTACCTAAGGAATGCTACATCAGAGCACTTTCTGTATGTTTCTAGTCTTCCACACGTAGTCTAAAGTAGCAGAAACACTGGTGTGGACACAACATACACAGTAGCTTCACCCAAGAACTTAGTCCTGGCTGTCACCATGGCTCTATCAACTTCCTGGTTTCAACCTTGCAGATAGAAATGCCATGAATAGAGCTGATGTTATTCCTTACTCTACATGTCAGAGAGGCATGTTTGTTCTACAATGCCTTTTCTATCTGAACGTTCTAAAACGTTGTGTTGAACGCGCCCCCTATTCCCCATAGTGTACTATACAGGGATACAATCCTCAGTAGCAAGGCTTTGGATACAGTTTAGTTGAGAGGAGGAGGGGAAACCATACCAACGTGTTTGTAGAATGATGATCAAGTGTCTGAACAATACAATACTTCCTAGTGAGAGGTAGTGATATAAACACTAGTAGTGGGTTCTGACATAGCAGTCAATATGAAAGAGACAAAGATCACTCTGGTATACACACAGCATGTGTGGGGAGGGGAGTTTTTTTGCAGGCTTTGGGTGTGTGGAATATGTGTGTGTGTCTAGCCGTCGATGTCCCAGCTGAAGAGATGATGCTTCACCAACATGTCTTGGACTCCTTCCTTCAGTGGCCTCTGATCTTTCTCCTGGAGGGAGGCAAAAGAGAAAGAAACTGTTTGTTTAAAGGGAGTGTATAAGGAACAGCAGTTGTTGGGTGCAGTTTAAATGTCCACAATGGAGGTGAAAGGGGCATGGGTGAGGTGTGCGCGTTTATGCATGCAGCGTGCGTAAGGGTGTGGGTTTGAGGGAGGTTTCGGGGGACAGTTTTCACCAATGTTCACTATTCTACCATCACTAGCCACCACCAGCTACGTTCTCCAACAACTGAACCAGGAATAGCTTCTGTTTGGATAATTATGGGTTTAGGGACTAGAATAGGAAACTAGAGTTGAGTAACTAGACCAAATACATTGACCAGAGATCAGAGTTTACCTAGAGATCCCAACTAAAGAAGTAATGCTCAACCAACACATCTGCAACCTCTTCTCTGAGAACGGGTGAATTCTGCAAGACCACACACAGGCATGAGTTCCCAGGGTGTGTGTGTGTGTGTTTGTGTCTGTTTCACACACGCATACCTCTTTCTTGGCAGGCAGCTCGCAGTCCTGAGAGAGACTGAAGGCAAACTTTGAGAGAACCCTGAGGAAACATCAAAACAACCTTTTAAAAATCAAAATGACCATTTTCACATACCATATTACAGTGGGGAGAACAAGTATTTGATACACTGCCGATTTTGCAGGTTTTCCAACTTACAAAGCATGTAGAGGTCTGTAATTTAAATAAAGGTGAAATAAAATAAATAAAAATCATAGGTACACTTCAACTGTGAGAGATGGAATCTAAAACAAAATCCAGAAAATCACATTGTATGATTTTTAAGTAATTAATTTGCATTTTATTGCATGACATAAGTATTTGATACATCAGAAAAGCAGAACTTAATATTTGGTACAGAAACCTTTGTTTGCAATTACAGAGATCATATGTTTCCTGTAGGTCTTGACCAGGTTTGCACACACTGCAGTAGGGATTTTGGCCCACTCCTCCATACAGACCTTCTCCAGATCCTTCAGGTTTTGGGGCTGTCGCTGGTCAATACGGACTTTCAGCTCCCTCCAAAGATTTTCTATTGGGTTCAGGTCTGGAGACTGGCTAGGCCACTCCAGGTCCTTGAGATGCTTCTTACGGAGCAACTCCTTAGATGCCCTGGCTGTGTGTTTCAGGTCGTTGTCATGCTGGAAGACCAAGCCACGACCCATCTTCAATGCTCTTACTGAGGGAAGGATGTTGTTGGCCAAGATCTCGCGATACATGGCCCCATCCATCCTCCCCTCAATACGGTGCAGTCTTCCTGTCCCCTTTGCAGAAAAGCATCCCCAAAGAATGATGTTTCCACCTCCATGTTTCACGGTTGGGATGGTGTTCTTGGGGTTGTACTCATCCTTCTTCTTCCTCCAAACACGGCGAGTGGAGTTTAGACCAAAAAGCTCAATTTTTGTCTCATCAGACCACATGACCTTCTCCCATTCCTCCTCTGGATCATCCAGATGGTCATTGGCAAACTTCAGACGGGCCTGGACATGTGCTGGCTTGAGCGGGGGGACCTTGCATGCGCTGCAGGATTTTAATCCATGACGGCATAGTGTGTTACTAATGGTTTTCTTTGAGACTGTGGTCCCAGCTCTCTTCAGGTCATTGACCAGGTCCTGCCGTGTAGTTCTGGGCTGATCCCTCACCTTCCTCATGATCATTGATGCCCCACGAGGTGAGATCTTGCATGGAGCCCCAGACCGAGGGTGATTGACCGTCATCTTGAACTTCTTCCATTTTCTAATAATTGCGCTAACAGTTGTTGCCTTCTCACCAAGCTGCTTGCCTATTGTCCTGTAGCCCATCCCAGCCTTGTGCAGGTCTACAATTTTATCCCTGATGTCCTTACACAGCTCTCTGGTCTTGGCCATTGTGGAGAGGTTGGAGTCTGTTTGATTGAGTGTGTGGACAGTTGTCTTTGATACAGGTAACAAGTTCAAACAGGTGCAGTTAATACAGGTAATGAGTGGAGAACAGGAGGGCTTCTTAAAGAAAAACTAACAGGTCTGTGAGAGCCGGAATTCTTACTGGTTGGTAGGTGATCAAATACTTATGTCATGCAATAAAATGCAAATTAATTACTTACAAATCATACAATGTGATTTTCTGGATTTTTGTTTTAGATTCCGTCTCTCACAGTTGAAGTGTACCTATGATAAAAATTACAGACCTCTACATGCTTTGTAAGTAGGAAAACCTGCAAAATCGGCAGTGTATCAAATACTTGTTCTCTTCACTGTATATCCATTTCACTTCATCCTGGCCTCTCAGTCTTTCAAAATAATCTAGCTGTTAATACATGTTTTAATCTCTTGATTTAATCTCGTAATATTCTGCTGGCACTCGTGTGCATCACTCTCATTCATTCACACTTATATGATCTCACAGTTTCACTCAAATCTGTTTTATTCCTCATTCTCCCCAATCTCTCTTAATCTCTCCCACTGTCTCTCTTTCATATGCATCTCTGTGTCCATTTCTTACCTGAGCTCACACTTGATCTGGACCCATCCTGGGCTGCGTAGGAAGGACCAGGGCTGGTACCACTTCTCTACTGCAGGCATACTGGAACACAACACCTCCAACCACAGGTGTAACACCTGCTCACTGTGGGGGAGAGAGAAGGGGGGTTAGGGTGAGTGTTCACTGATACGACGGACAGCCGGGTTCTCTGAGTGAGTGTGTGACTCACTTGAGGCCCACGCAGAGGAGGGAGCGGAACTTGACGTCCATCTGAGCGTGTGCAGAGTCGTGGCTCATATTGACAGACTGCACCGCCTGAAAGAGACAGAGGGCGCTGAAGCATCACTGAAACAAATGCTTATGAACCAAACATTCACTGCAAAACTATCTGTAGCCTAAGGCACAGTTTCTAACAGCCGACCTGTACAGCCTATCTGTCCCTACCACTAGGCACTTCCTCATTCCCCCTTTGAAACCACCTGAAATACAGATTGTATTTTATTTTATTTCACTTCACCTTTATTTAACCAGTTAAGCCAGTTGAGAACAAGTTCTCATTTACAACTGCAACTTGGCCAACATACTGTAAGTTTAATAGAGAACTCGGTTCCATATTACACAGTTCTTTCAGATCTTGGAGATGGAATGAGGAAGTCTTTAGTGGTAGGATGTATTTATGTATGTTACCAGGCTTGTTATAGGATAACATTTACAAGAGGACTCACTCTGTAGAGCAGCTCCTCTGGTGTGAGAACCTTGCCATCCTCGTCTAATCTGGGGGGGGGGGGGGGGGGGGGGGGGGGGGGGGGGGGGGAAGAGGGGGAGAGAGAAGAGGGGGAGAGATGAGAGACGGGGGGGGGGGGAGAGAGAGGAGAGACGGGGGGGGAGAGAGGAGAGAGAGGGGGGAGAGTGAGAGAGCCGGGGGAGTGAGAGAGACGGGGGGGGAGTGAGAGAGAGACGGGGGAGTGAGAGAGACGGGGGAGTGAGAGAGAGAGGGGGGAGGGTGAGAGAGAGAGGGGGAGGGTGAGAGAGAGAGGGGGGGAGTGAGAGAGAGAGGGAGAACTGATGGACTGCACCACACAACTAAGACAACTGTGTAGGAATCATAGCTGTTCATATGGTACAGAGGTGTGTGTGTCTCTCTTTTTAAGTTACCTGTACGTCTTACACAGCACCAGTCTGGAGTAGACTGAGTTAAAGTCCCTCTCCACCTCTCTACTGGCTGCCTGAGGAGAGAAAACAGACCAAAGAACAGTCAGGTATAGCACAGACTGACAGACACCCACACCCTCTCTCTCCTACCTCCTCTAAGAAGAGCCAGGGGTGGCAGGGTCCTCCCAGTATAGAGGGTTTCTTCAGGCCGTGTTGGAAGATGGCCTTCAGGGCAGGACACAACGTCCCTCTGACCAGGTCTGTCACCGCCTCCGTCACCGAGTCATCACCCGCCAGAGAGTACTGGGGACAACAGACCAGTTAATACTGGCAGTACTGGGAACAACAGACCAGTTAATACTGACAGTACTGGGGACAACAGACCAGTTAATACTGGCAGTACTGGGGACAACAGACCAGTTAATACTGGCAGTACTGGGGACAACAGACCAGTTAATACTGGCAGTACTGGGGACAACAGACAACCATAGATTAATTCTGTGAGTACTGGAGTTAGACAAACTGACAACACCATACATAGAATACTGACAACACCATAGACTGTATATATCCACTAAAAGAGCACTGACAAATTTAAATCTGTTTTTACTAGACTTTGACTATACAATAATTCACTGACAAACCTCTTTGCTCCGCTCATCGAGGATCTCCACGAACTTGGCTGGAAACCAACCTGGAGTAAGAGAACAACAGATCATGAGATAGAAGGTTCTCTAGTGTTAGAAAATCATGGACTAGAACATGCTACAGGATGTGTGGAGGGGAGATTGGGAAAGTGATGGACATTCTACAGGATGTGTGGAGGGGAGATTGGGATAGAGATGGACATTCTACAGGATGTGTGGAGGGGAGATTGGGATAGAGATGGACATTCTACAGGATGTGTGGAGGGGAGATTGGGATAGAGATGGACATTCTACAGGATGTGTGGAGGGGAGATTGGGATAGAGATGGGGTGTTTCCACTCACCTCTCAGCCCATTGAGCTCTCCCACCCAACAGTGCTCATCCTTCTGGGAAAAGATCTGAGAGAGTAAAACAGAGGGATGAGATGGAGGAGTGAGAGTTAGTCCCTTTGTTGTTGTTTTTTACATGTATGTTTTCACATACATTTTTCGCACTGTGTTTGTGAAACTGATGTCAGCGTGCTGCTAACAGTCTAGCTTCCTCCACTGTCCCATACCGGCTCCAACTAGTGATCCTCTGCTCACAAACACACGTGACCACCCTCCTTGACAATTTACCAACAGATTGAGCTGTACAAATACATGTCAACATTTAAAGCTAGCTGTGGATTGAGCTCACAGCACGTTCTTAACTCCGTTACATGTATGTGTTCTGTCCACTCACCGTGATGATGTCGTTCTTCCTGAAGCCCAGTTCGTCGTCGTCATGGCGCTCAAAGTCCAGCAGGGCTTTGGCCCGTCTCCGTCGGTTACGAGACACAACCAGGAAGTTCTCATGGTCTCTCTGGTGGCTCTCCATGGAGTAGTCTGGAGTCAGGTCCTGAGAGGAGGAGGGACAGAGAGAGATGAAGAGAAGGCGAGAGAGGGAGGGACATAGATTCATCTAATCAAATTAGCTCAGAATTGTTAGGTAACATGACTCACGGTGCTGCTGTGTCAGGGGTCCAGACAGGGGAAGTATTCAATTATATGATTCAGTGAGTTGATTCAGTAATCTGATTTATTAATGAGACTCACAGTGCTGGTGTGTCGGGGGTCCAGACAGTGGAAGTGTTCAGCGGTGCGGGTGATGGCCTCTCGGAGCGCTGCTACCAGCTCTGTCTGCTTGATGTTCTTAGACTTGAGCACCTCCGCCTCGTCCTCACCCCACAACAGAGAGCTCAGGGTGGACTTCCTACGTAACGACTGTCTCCTCACAACCTATAGACACACTCTGGTTAGACATGCTATCACACACACTTCTACTATCAGACCACTCACCTTATTGAGGTTGGTGTTGAGTGTGTGGGAGTTGTTGGTGTTGAGCTGGGCCTGCTCGTTGAGGATGTAGGCCAGGTGTTTGTTCCTCTGGGCCTCCAGCGTGTCCTGGGACAGCGCCCCTGCCAGCCTCATGGCCTCCCCCAGTACTGCAGCCCCGTCACCCAGTTGGCTGGGCAGGTCGGACAGCGTGTTGAAGATGGACGCCGAGTTCTCCGAGGACACCAGCTCCTCCTCCTGTAGGGGAGAGAGGAGAAGGTCAACCTCCTGTAGGGGGGAAAGGAGAGGGTTAAATAGGGGAATGACCAATCCCAAATCCCCAATACACTTGTAGGCCTGTAGATCTGAAAGTGTTGGATAGATGTAGTAAGAAAAATACATTTCAAGCTCATCAGAGAGAGGTGGAGTTATTACCATTTTTATTTTTTATTTTTTAGTCATTTAGCAGACGCTCTTATCCAGAGCGACTTACAGGAGCAATTAGGGTTAAGTGCCTTGCTCAAGGGCACAGACAGATTTTTCACCTAGTCGGCTCGGGGATTAGAACCAGCAACCTTTCGGTTACTGGCACAACGCTCTTAACCACTAAGCTACCTGCTGCCCCGATTTCATACCTATCCAATCCTTTCTGATCTACACAGGTCTATGGGATAGGGGTTGGTTTAAAATCAAACCAGCAACCAGCCAGCCAATCAGTCAGAGAGTAACAACTATCCCACCTTGATCTTGAGCATGCCCAGTGTGACCTGGAAGAGGACCACAGAGCCCTGGTAGAACAGCAGGTCCCAGATCCTCAGCAGGATGCGGATGTCCACCACACTGGCAAACGACGTCAGGAACCAGTGCAGCGTGATCAGAGACAACTCTGGGGGAGGAGGGGAGGGTAAAGGTTAGGACATACAGGCAGGTTGGTCTCCTACACTCCACCTGGCATTCTTAGCAATGTTTGTGGCCTTTAACCACTAGACTTTAAATACCTCGTTATTGCAGTTTCCCCTCCTCATCCCTCTCCAACACACCTCTCTAACCCCAGTCTCCTCTATCCCCCCCTCTCCCAACTATAGCTCCCCTTGGGTAGTAGATCCCTATGCACATTTTTAGATTTACATTTTAGTCATTTAGCGGACGCTCTTATCCAGAGCGACTTACAGTAAGTGCATTAATCTTAAGATAGCTAGGTGAGACAACCACATAGTCACAGTACCTTTTCCCTCAATAAAGTAGCTACCAGCAAAGTAGGAAAAGATAAGTGTGAGTGTTGGTGTAAAGAACCCCCTATCTCTCACCGATGTCGTGCTCCTGCAGAAGCCTGTCCAGGCTTGGTAGGTACTGGACTATGAGCTGTCTGAGGACTCTCTGGTCCGTCTGGACCCCCAGCAGGGTGGAGGAGAAGTAGGAGGGGGGCAGCAGGTCCTCGATCAGGGCACACATCATCCACAGCACGTCCTCCTCCTCCAGGAACAGCAGCAGGCATGACACCACCTGGGGATGGGGAGAGGGTGAAGAAAAGGAACAGAATAGATTAGATCTTTGTTGTCCCCATAGGGCAATTCGGTTGCAGTGAAAATACATACTGGACACATACAAAAGTATACAAATCCAAATGACAGTAGAGGTATTACAAACTCCCTAGATTAAAGAGTTCATCAAGAACACATGATCAAATTACTATTTAAAAAGTGCAGAAGAGGAAGGAGGCGGGAGAGAGTGAGAGGTTCTTAAAAAATGCAGGAAAACCTTTTCTGAAAGGGACCTGTATGGTAATATGCCAGGTCTTTGCCAGCCAGAGAAAAGTGTATAGACCGTAACAACACAGAGTACAGTGAAGGTCCTCCTCACCATGCCTGTGCCCTGGCAGTAGCCGATGTCTGGGTAGAGCCATGCCAGGCCCCGCAGTACCCGCCTCAGCCTGGGAACACCCACACTCTGCAGGCTGCAGAAACACGCGTTGGAGGGCATGGTCCGCAACAGGTCCTTCTCTATCTGAGAGAGGGGGAAGAGATGGAGGGTTAACAACGTTTGATCCTCCATCACAGATTTTCATCAAGGGAGAGACAAACATCTTACGACATAAGTACCATTCCAACCCTCCACCTGGAGTCATCTGGATGTACAGTACCTCAGCATCCAGTACCTGTTTGGCAGCAGTGGTCTCGTCGTTGGTGCTGTTCTTAACGATCTCTTTGTAGGAGATCTCTGTAGTCCTCTTCTTCTGCAGAGCTCCAGACAGACGCATCCACAACTAGCACGACCAGAGGGGGGGGGGGGGGGGGGGGGGAGTGAGAGACAACAGACATCTCTGAATCAGGTTATATACCGTAGTAGGAGTTGGCCCTCTGACCACTTTACCTCCCCTTACCAGTCTGTGGTCTCATTCTGCCTTTTCCCTTTGTTTTACCCCTCTAGGCCCCCTTACCTGTGGTCTCATGCTGTGTGGTATGCCACCCAGCACCAGGGAGCGGAGGCGTTCAGAGCGGGGCAGGACAGGGGAGATGAGGTCCCAGGTCAGGTCTCCTACGGTGTGGTTGTGGGTGAACTCCAGGTGGGCCTGCCAGCGCAGCCTCTGCTGGGGGTCCTCTCTCTGGGGCTCTGGCCTCGGCTCTGGCTCTACACCATCTGGAGGAGGGGGGAGGGCGAGAGGGAGAAGGAGGGAGATGGGGAGAAGGGGAAGGAGAGAGAGATGGTGTTCAACTTCAGTTATTGTAGTTCAGTGTTATACCCCTACCTTCCTGTTACTTTGGCACTCAGTCTGCTTCCCCTGTCCTCCCCTGTTTCAATAGTTTCTCCCCCTCCAAACGTCTGCTTCCCCTATCCTCCCGTTTCAATGGTTTCTCCCCCTCCACCAAAGATCTGCTTCCACTGTCCTCCCCTTTCAATGAATTCTACCACTTCACCAAAAGGTCAACAAACATCTGTGTGTACACCTTCAACGAGATTAGAGCAAAACGTTGGTTAACCCATTAGACATGGGCCCAACAACAGCCCCAGTGTTCAGCGGTGTCTCAGTTCCTTTACAGTGGACTACATCTACAATATCAGCAACAGGTCAATAGGATTTGGGCAATCAGTGCAGGTCACCGGCATTGAATTGATCACACATTGCATACTGTAACTGTACAGCCATTGCTGTGCCTAAAGGTTAAACACCCCAGCTATCTTTCAATAGTTATCCATATTACCGGAGCTTCATCTTATTTTTTCTAACAATTTCAATGGCGGATTTGCGAACGCAATTTATGGAAGATGCCACAACTATGGAGATAACAATAGATGGTGAAGTCAAAGATAGGCCAGTGGTTTCCATCTGTGGAGAAGTTTTCCCTAAATCAATGCTTATGACAAATCCAGCTGCAGAACCAGCCATAGAGCCAGCAGGCTAATCTTTTGAATACGGTGTAGTTAAAAAAGAAAACCAGCAACAACAGATAACATTAACTAGCTAGATAAGGTTAGCAAGATAGCCAGCTAGCTAGATAAGGTTAGCATGCTAGCTAGGTACACTGACAGCTGTCAATGCCATATTTGTTGATGTTAAATCATGGAAATTCCCACACCCAATTTGTGAATATGTATAAGTAGCCTTCATCATTTTTCGGAGGTGGAACCTAAATGTGCATGTCCTCTCTAGGACAGGAAGTTAGGTCAAAATAGTGGCCGCAACTTCCTCTGGGGGGGTCCATTAATAGATATTCTCTGATATTTTCTCCTCAGGTCTAATATTAGCTTTGTGAGAAATGCCTTTGCCTGAAATACAGAATAAATAAAAGCAACTAATGCGTGTTCCTACCTTCACTGTCCAGCCTGAAGCCAAACTCATCATACTGCGGTTCAGCCTCCTCTGTTGGGTCCTTCTGTAAACAGAGACAACAAGAGCAGTCAACAAAGAGTTCCATGGCATATTATGTTAAAGCACAAGATAAATCACGACAAACTAAGGGCTTACTACAGTAAATAGCAGAACAGATGCTTTTAGATTGATTATCCACAGCAGAGGGGGACAAGATCAGTAAGATGGCAACCCTTTGATACAGTGCCTGACCTGAGATATGAAAACGATGTGTAATTTGATACAAATCAAAGACCTTGAGACCAACGGAGTTCAGCAGTAATTTTATAGGTCAATGTGTGCAAACAAGAATGAATGGCAAAAAATATGAATATGTGCTGAGTGGTAAAAACTTTCACATTCAATGAATCCAGAAATAGCCTAGACAACCACAGTACTAAGCTAGAGGCTCCCTCTCCTCAGTGTTAACCCAGCAGTACCAAGATCTCGGTTCTGTCAGGTCAGTCCATACCTGATAGTACTTGGCCAGGATGTCCTGGGGCCACATACTGGAGGTCAGGGCTGAGAAGGGGCCCCCAGGGGCCGGAGTGTAACCACCTGGAACACAGAGAGGGGGAAGGAATATGAGAGAAGAGGGCGATCGAAGAGATGAATGAGAGTACTGTGAGAGGAGGAACTGACAGGGAGATAGAAGAGGTGGATGAGGTACTGTGAGAGGAGGAACTGATGGAGAGAATCAAATAATGTGAGGGACAGAAAGAGAATAGAAGGTCAAGAGAAAAAACATGAATGGAAAGGGGTGAGGTGGGATGAGAGAGGACTGAATGAGAATAGACTGACAGAGTTTGAGAGAAAGACGGAACAGAAAATGAGAGTGGGATGAGAGGAGAAACTGGCAGAAGGATAATCAAAAGCACTACAAGAAGGGGGAAGCATAAGGGAAAGAAAAGGGAGAGGACAGAGAGATTGAGGGAGGAGGGGAAGAGAGGGATGGGAGCCCTTACCTGACATGCTGGAGGAGAGCAGAATGAATGAGGAGTGTGTTGGTGTAGACAGCCACTCTGGGAAAGGAGGGAGATCAACAGATACTAGCACCGACTCTGGAAGGAGAAAACACAACACAGACAAATTACCTATCTGAGCCAGTAACTTAAATGGGTCTCCGTCTCTCACACTGTAAGGTCCCAAAGATTAGACCCCTTTAGTGAACTCCTTTTTGAATCCAAGAGTGGCAGAAAAGCTCTTGCATGTTCAGTTTGGTCTTCAATTGCATGTAGCAAGGTATCCATCATCAGTACATCCTTTCATAATCAAATCTTCCCTCCCCTAGTAAGGAGGGGTCAGTTCAAACACATTACCAGTAGACAGAGCACACAATAAGAGCTTTACCCTTCTCCATGTGAAGCAACAGTACTACTGGAGCAACAGCCTCTCTCACACACACAGGGTACACACACACCTCTTCCTTATTGAAAACAAACAAAACAGAAGAGACTCACATTACTTATTCCTGCACCATGTAGCCAGGATCAAAACTGATAGAACAAGAGGGAGGTCAGGATGGAGAGAGAGACCAGATGAGGAAAGAGATTGAATTGAGAGAGAAGGAGGAAGAACCGATAATCAGAGCAAGAGTGGGAGAATGAAAGAAAGAAAGAAAGCGGGGGGTATGTGAAGGAGGGAGAAAGAGGGATAAAACTCCCTGAAGCACCAACTGTTCTCATGCAATAATCATGGCAACGTGACCATGGCTGCTGCTCTACATACTGTAAATATTGCCCTCCCTTGACTTCTCCCACACACACTATGAGTGTTATTGTCTTAAAAGTAAACTCATGACATGCCTAGCTCCTCAGGGAGTGGGGTGGGGGGGTAATACAATGGCCTACATAAACTAATTACAAAGCAAGCCCCATCTTCACCAATACCTTCCACTAGTAGAATAGTTCTGGGCATTCCACTTATAGGCTATTTCTTGTCAGAAATAGGTCAAATGTAACTAATCTACTAAAAAGACTAGCTGGCAGTAGCACTTGAACTCAGTGCATTTGGATGAACAGCAGTTAAGGTAAGTGTACCCATTAAGCCCACTTCCATTATGGATTCAAAGAAAAAAATAATCATTTTCTGCTATTTAATGTTTCAATCAGTTAATGTGGTTGTTGTATCCATACCAGTTTTTACTCAGATGTTTTATTATTAAGTTATGGACAGTTGTGTATGTTCCTACTAGTGGCCTATTTCAAAGCTGCAAAAACATTAGGTGACTCTCAGATAAACACATTTTTCAGATATTTGTAGTACCTCCTCAGATAAGTGATCATACTTAATGTAAAATTAAGAGATGAATGTGTTGATATGCACATGATAGCAAAATACATGGGTATTAATTACTATTGCTTACCAATTGAAAATATGGCTTTTTCATGCTAGCAGTTGTACCACGTCACAGTCAATACAGTAGCAACAGAACTCTGTAAACCACAACAATATAATAGAACTCACAGCTAATTGTTTTTATGCATTTTGTCTTATTTTACTGTTAAATGAACCTTGCATTGTTATACATAGATGCAATTTTTGTAAAATTTGACATTTATCTCAGGTGGGCTTAAAGGGTACAGTATCACAAAAATCACCCTCTGTATACAGAATGTAAATGGATATAAATAAATATTGTTCAATATCATCAATACTAACTTTGCATAATATTGTAATATATAGTGTATATTTATATCCCAGACAATTGGTTTCCAAATATTCTATGAGTAATGTGAACCAGCTTTCAGATAATTAATTAAAAGTCATTTGTGTTATGGTCTTTTGTGCATGGCGTCTTATCCACAGAGGGCCGGTGACGGTGCAGGGTTTTGTTCTAACCAAGCAGTAACACACCTGATTCAACTAATCAAGTCTTGATTGAAGTCTATGATTAGTTGAATCAGGTGTGTACTGGTTGGCAAGAACAAAAGCTTGGTCCCAAATTGATCTCTGTGGATACGATTGGACACCTACCTCCCTGTTATGGAATGCTACTTTCATGATGAATAGTAATGATCAATTGATTTTAATGAGTTTAGGGGAGATGATTATAATTTAATCTTACATAAAGAAATGTCAGTTTGTAAATTAACATTTGGAAATTAATTCAAATGGATTATTTAAGAGGTGGGCTTATTTGGAACACCCATGGGCCTAAAGGGTACATTTGGTACCCATTACACCCACTCCAGACTTTTCATATTATCAAATATTTCTTGTAGCATCTTGTTTTCACACATTGACCTATAGTCCTAAAACTTCGAGAGATTAATATTATCTTCACTTTTTTAAATGAAAATTAGGGCTGTATACGTTAGAAATGTCTAAACTTATATTTTGGTGGGCTTAATATGTACACCACCCTACCTGAGGTAGGTACAAGGGATTCAAGTAGGCCTAATTCTGGGAAACTACCTCTATAAGAACAGGAGGGAAATAACCTCTTTACTTCCCTGATTAGGTATTTTTCAGCATAAGACAACTTCCTTGTCTTTAGTTTAGCATTTAGCTCATGCCAGGTATTGCATAAAGTGCTTTAGGCTTTTCAGCCAATTTCTAAATATGTTTTGTTTGTTTTTGAGCAAAAACTTCAAAAAACCTGTTTTCGCTTTGTCATTATGGGGTATTGTGTGTAGATTGAGGAAAAAAATCAATCTGTCTTAGAATAAGGCTGTAACATAAAATGGGGGGGTCTGAATACTTTCCGAATGCACTGTACTTGTATATTTGCCTGAATTTTGTACATTTTCACCCTAAATTCTCAGTACCAAAATGCGTCCGGACTAAATCCGGGTCATTTTATACAATTTTACTTTAGTAAAAATGTTTTTACATATTTGAATAAAAACAACATACAGTGGGGAAAAAAAGTATTTAGTCAGCCACCAATTGTGCAAGTTCTCCCACTTAAAAAGATGAGAGAGGCCTGTAATTTTCATCATAGGTACACGTCAACTATGACAGACAAATTGAGGGAAAAAAATCCAGAAAATCACATTGTAGGATTTTTTATGAATTTATTTGCAAATTATGGTGGAAAATAAGTATTTGGTCAATAACAAAAGTTTCTCAATACTTTGTTATATACCCTTTGTTGGCAATGACACAGGTCAAACGTTTTCTGTAAGTCTTCACAAGGTTTTCACACACTGTTGCTGGTATTTTGGCCCATTCCTCCATGCAGATCTCCTCTAGAGCAGTGATGTTTTGGGGCTGTCGCTGGGCAACACGGACTTTCAACTCCCTCCAAAGATTTTCTATGGGGTTGAGATCTGGAGACTGGCTAGGCCACTCCAGGACCTTGAAATGCTTCTTACGAAGCCACTCCTTCGTTGCCCGGGCGGTGTGTTTGGGATCATTGTCATGCTGAAAGACCCAGCCACGTTTCATCTTCAATGCCCTTGCTGATGGAAGGAGGTTTTCACTCAAAATATCACGATACATGGCCCCATTCATTCTTTCCTTTACACGGATCAGTCGTCCTGGTCCCTTTGCAGAAAAACTGCCCCAAAGCATGATGTTTCCACCCCCATGCTTCACAGTAGGTATGGTGTTCTCAGCATTCTTTGTCCTCCAAACATGACGAGTTTTTTATCAAAATGTGTTTTGGGGCAGAAATGCCTTCTGGAACATGTGAAGTTTTATGTGCCTTAATAACAAAGTCTGATGCCATCTGTAAATACGAATACAATTGGTAAATTACGAGCATAGTTGGTTTAGCCACAGAAAAAGACAGGAACCTTCCCGCTAGCCATGATTGGCTGAGATAACGGATGGGCTGGACATGCCAGGAGATTAGTTGGGAAATAGTCTGCCATGTAGCATGCTTTTGTCGATAACGTGAGCTGCTCAGTATGTGTTGATAATCCTTTCTACCACTGCTTTTTTGAAAGATATAACGTTAGCCATCGAGAACTACAAAAGTTTTGCTACTTTTCTCAACAACATTGATGCCCTGAATTTAGCAGGCTCTATTGACAAATATCAGTTGGAAAAAAGTTGTGATGGGCTACACGGTCAGTGTGAACCGGAATGACTTGGCACAACGCTGGCCAAACAAGAGTTAAATGGTTCTAGTCTGCCGTGAAGCTTTCATCCATGTATATGGGTAAGAGTCTAGTTACATTTTCAGATATAAGTTTCTAATTTTGTCAGAAAGTTGTTTTCATTGCAAGTTAAAAGTGTACTGTTAGCTAGCTAGCGAATGTTAGCTTGCTGGATCGCTAGCTAATGTTACATGTATGATCTGTGTAGTAATATTATTCGTATCAGAAATCAATTTGCATTGCTAGTTATAGCCCAATGTTAGTTGGCTAGATAACATTGAACCGAGTTGGATAGCTTTATGTACCTGCAGATTCATACTCCAGCTATGACAATTAGTTTGTATTGGTGGTAGTACGAGTTAGGATTATGCAGGTTCATTGTTTAGCTAGCTAACATGTCTAAACAAAAAAAGACTCCACTTCGCCAGATGATTACATGTTCCATCAAGTTAGCCAGGTGTGTCTGGGGGTGATTACATGTGTACATGTCTAGACAATAGGTGACACATCCACTTACAGTGGGGGAAAAAAGTATTTAGTCAGCCACCAATTGTGCAAGTTCTCCCACTTAAAAAGATGAGAGGCCTGTAATTTTCATCATAGGTACACGTCAACTATGACAGACAAAATGAGATTTTTTCCCCCAGAAAATCACATTGTAGGATTTTTAATGAATTTATTTGCAAATTATGGTGGAAAATAAGTATTTGGTCAATAACAAAAGTTTCTCAATACTTTGTTATATACCCTTTGTTGGCAATGACACAGGTCAAACGTTTTCTGTAAGTCTTCACAAGGTTTTCACACACTGCTGCTGGTATTTTGGCCCATTCCTCCATGCAGATCTCCTCTAGAGCAGTGATGTTTTGGGGCTGTCGCTGGGCAACACGGACTTTCAACTCCCTCCAAATATTTTCTATGGGGTTGAGATCTGGAGACTGGCTAGGCCACTCAAGGACCTTGAAATGCTTCTTACGAAGCCACTCCTTCGTTGCCCGGGCGGTGTGTTTGGGATCATTGTCATGCTGAAAGACCCAACCACGTTTCATCTTCAATGCCCTTGCTGATGGAAGGAGGTTTTCACTCAAAATCTCACGATACATGGCCCCATTCATTCTTTCCTTTACACGGATCAGTCGTCCTGGTCCCTTTGCAGAAAAACAGCCCCAAAGCATGATGTTTCCACCCCCATGCTTCACAGTAGGTATGGTGTTCTTTGGATGCAACTCAGCATTCTTTGTCCTCCAAACACGACAAGTTGAGTTTTTACCAAAAAGTTCTATTTGGTTTCATCTGACCATATGACATTCTCCCAATCCTCTTCTGGATCATCCAAATGCACTCTAGCAAACTTCAGACGGGCCTGGACATGTACTGGCTTAAGCAGGGGGACACGTCTGGCACTGCAGGATTTGAGTCCCTGGCGGCGTAGTGTGTTACTGATGGTAGGCTTTGTTACTTTGGTCCCAGCTCTCTGCAGGTCATTCACTAGGTCCCCCCGTGTGGTTCTGGGATTTTTGCTCACCGTTCTTGTGATCATTTTGACCCCACGGGGTGAGATCTTGCGTGGAGCCCCAGATCGAGGGAGATTATCAGTGGTCTTGTATGTCTTCCATTTCCTAATAATTGCTCCCACAGTTGATTTCTTCAAACCAAGCTGCTTATCTATTGCAGATTCAGTCTTCCCAGCCTGGTGCAGGTCTACAATTTTGTTTCTGGTGTCCTTTGACAGCTCTTTGGTCTTGGCCATAGTGGAGTTTGGAGTGTGACTGTTTGAGGTTGTGGACAGGTGTCTTTTATACTGATAACAAGTTCAAACAGGTGCCATTAATACAGGTAACGAGTGGAGGACAGAGGAGCCTCTTAAAGAAGAAGTTACAGGTCTGTGAGAGACAGAAATCTTGCTTGTTTGTAGGTGACCAAATACTTATTTTCCACCATAATTTGCAAATAAATTCATAAGAAATCCTACAATGTGATTTTCTGGAGAAAAAAAATCTCAATTTGTCTGTCATAGTTGATGTGTACCTATGATGAAAATTACAGGCCTCTCATCTTTTTAAGTGGGAGAACTTGCACAATTGGTGGCTGACTAAATACTTTTTTTCCCCACTTTACCTATGTGTGGCTGGGGGTGGTTATAGCATTTATTTCACATGACCCATCAATTTAGACAATTGTGTCTGTGTAAGCACTATCTAAAAATTATAAAATATTTTTTGGGACACTTTCTGTTTTTGATATTGTTACTATGCAAATATGCCAGTAACCATTTCACTGTACCGTTTACACCTTCTGTATCCTGTGCATGTGACAAATAAACTTCGATTTTATTTTATAGAGTGTGTGTGTGTTTACCAGACACGGTAATGTGAAGTACATGACCTGCACCAAAGTCAGATTAGGATATAGGCCAAGGACAAGAAAGTGTATTTTTACCTGGAGTTTTTCCTTATTGTAGGCTACTACTTTTATTCTTGAAATCTTTGGTTGTTTACTACACTACTCACTCTGTTTAGCACATGGCCTCACATGTGAATCCTTAAAGAGATGGGTGGGGCTAAGGCTTAAGAGGGTGCAAATGATGCTGAATGGGTGTAGACAAAGAAGAGCTCTCCAGTAAGTGTACCAAAACATTAAAAAAGGGCCATTTTCTCAAAAGTGGTGTTACAAGTTTATTAACTTTCAACGCAGAATTACTTACCATTGTTCCTCAACTGCAGTGTCTCATATACCATTTTCTAGCCCTGAGTCTCTACTTTTATCCAATGTAAAAAAACAAAAAAACATTTCAAATGTTGCTACATAGGACCGAATCCAGATGGTGGGTCACAAATATCCACGTCCTAATACAGCAATATTACCTGTAAAGACCTTGGATAAATTCTTATTTTTTAAGTCACTTCGTTACTTTTAAGTCCACTTTTGAAAATACATGCCTGCAATTACAGTACTTACAGTGAGGGAAAAAAGTATTTGATCCCCTGCTGATTTTGTAAGTTTGCCCACTGACAAAGAAATGATCAGTCTATAATTTTAATGGTAGGTTTATTTGAACAGTGAGAGACAGAATAACAACAAAAAAATCCAGACAAACGCATGTCAAAAATGTTATAAATTGATTTGCATTTTAATGAGGGAAATAAGTATTTGACCCCCTCTCAATCAGAAAGATTTCTGGCTCCCAGGTGTCTTTTATACAGGTAACGAGCTGAGATTAGGAGCACACTCTTAAAGGGAGTGCTCCTAATCTCCGCTTGTTACCTGTATAAAAGACACCTGTCCACAGAAGCAATCAATCAATCAGATTCCAAACTCTCCACCATGGCCAAGACCAAAGAGCTCTCCAAGGATGTCAGGGACAAGATTGTAGACCTACACAAGGCTGGAATGGGCTACAAGACCATCGCCAAGCAGCTTGGTGAGAAGGTGACAACAGTTGGTGCGATTATTCGCAAATGGAAGAAACACAAAATAACTGTCAGTCTCCCTCGGCCTGGGGCTCCATGCAAGATCTCACCTCGTGGAGTTGCAATGATCATGAGAACGGTGAGGAATCAGCCCAGAACTACACGGGAGGATCTTGTCAATGATCAAGGCAGCTGGGACCATAGTCACCAAGAAAACAATTGGTAACACACTACGCCGTGAAAGACTGAAATCCTGCAGCGCCCGCAAGGTCCCCCTGCTCAAGAAAGCACATATACAGGCCTGTCTGAAGTTTGCCAATGAACATCTGAATGATTCAGAGGAGAACTGGGTGAAAGTGTTGTGGTCAGATGAGACCAAAATCGAGCTCTTTGGCATCAACTCAACTCGCCGTGTTTGGAGGAGGAGGAATGCTGCCTATGACCCCAAGAACACCATCCCCACCGTCAAACATGGAGGTGGAAACATTATGCTTTGGAGGTGTTTTTCTGCTAAGGGGACAGGACAACTTCACCGCATCAAAGGGACGATGGACCGGGCCATGTACCGTCAAATATTGGGTGAGAACCTCCTTCCCTCAGCCAGGGCATTGAAAATGGGTTGTGGATGGGTATTCCAGCATGACAATGACCCAAAACACACGGCCAAGGCAACAAAGGAGTGGCTCAAGAAGAAGCACATTAAGGACCTGGAGTGGCCTAGCCAGTCTCCAGACCTTAATCCCATAGAAAATCTGTGGAGGGAGCTGAAGGTTCGAGTTGCCAAACGTCAGGCTCGAAACCTTAATAACTTGGAGAAGATCTGCAAAGAGGAGTGGGACAAAATCCCTCCTGAGATGTGTGCAAACCTGGTGGCCAACTACAAGAAACGTCTGACCTCTGATTGCCAACAAGGGTTTTGCCACCAAGTACTAAGTCATGTTTTGCAGAGGGGTCAAATACTTATTTCCCTCATTAAAATGCTAATCAATTCATAACATTTTTGACATGCGTTTTTCTGGATTTTTTTGTTGTTATTCTGTCTCTCACTGTTCAAATAAACCTACCATTAAAATTATAGACTGATCATGTCTTTGTCAGTGGGCAAACGTACAAAATCAGCAGGGGATCAAATACTTTTTTCCCTCACTGTATCACAGCGAGTTGAGATTGCGTTTACAGACAGCAAACGCAGTTACCCCATCACAGGCCAAAATAACACCTGGTTGGTTACCCATGGAGACCGTTTCCCCCGGAGACAGAGTGTCGTCTTTTAATCTTGGGTTGGGAGGAAAGCTCACTCAACTCATCAGTCTTATGAGCTGTGTAGCCTAGAATATGTTTGTTTGCCATTCCTCTGAGCCAACAAGTCATGTTCTCTAATCCCTATGACAAAAACATATAACATCCCCCATGGGCCCTAGTAACAGTGTCCATGGTAACTAACAGTACTTAGCCTATTGAAGTTGTAATCAGCGACAGCCAGAGACTTGTTGACTGGAAGTGATGTAGGGACACATGTCACACAGAAAAAGGAAAATGGACACACACACTTTTAAGCTTTCCGGATGCATTTTACAACACCAGGAGACCTTTTACAATCCTGTTTACCTCGTTGAACTGTGACAATCACTCCCGGCAACAATATCATGGTAACCGACGACAGCTTCATGGAAATAGACGCCGGAAAACCAACATTGCGGCAACAACACGACCCCCTTGAAAACATTAAGCAACAGCAGGAGGCTCGCTCTTCTGAGACAACTTCCTAGAGACCATTCATTCACAGTCAACAGCCCCACTACCACCTCCTCATAAACATAGACTACATTAGCAAAATAGCTACAGCCAGCCAGCAAAACAGCTAAGCGTTTCAGGCCAACCGCCATGGCAACAAAGCAGTCATTCATCCAGACAGGGAGTATCAGCATATGAAGAGGATATTTGAGAAATCAAATTGGTGGTTTGTAGGCTGGCCAGAGCAGTCCTAGACTAGTCCCAGTGGTTGTCCTGCTTTGGGGGTATAGGGCAACAAGTAGGCGACACAGGCATTGATTGTTGGTTGGATTGGTATTACAGTCACATTTATAGCGCAAATGTATCTCTTTTCCACATTCTTAAAGAGGATTATGGAAGAAAGCAAGATAAAGAGAGATGCCTGGACAGATTTTAAGGTGAGGCTATCCTGTGTTTACCCACACCTTACACAATGAAGATCCTGCTGTGTAGGCTGGGAGAGCCCTGTGTGTGTGTGTGTGTGTGTGTGTGTGTGTGTGTGAGCCCTCTGAGTCACCAGAGCAGATCTGGCTTGCAGATTCTGTGCCTCTTTAAATCCCTGCTGAAGACGCTTTTATAACAATGTGTTTAATGTATGATTCTAATTACCTACCTTGTTTATTTTTCCTTCCTCCTGTCTGTTTCTTTGTTAGTACTTTTATTTTATGTTGTTTTATGATGTGAAGCACTTTGTTGCTTGTATTGAAAGGTGCTATACAAAGTTTATTTATTTATTATTAAATGGCAGCTACATTTTACATTTTAGTCATTTAGCAGATGCTCTTATCCAGAGCAACTTACAGGAGCAATTAGGGTTAAGTGCCTTGCTCAAGGGTACAGACAGATTTTTCACCTAGTTGTCTCTGGGATTCAAACCATCTGCCTTTCAGTTACTGGCCCAATGCTCTTAAAGGAAGTGCTGTGATGGGCCCTCTCCCTCTCTCCTGCTGCAGAGTCTGGTATGTGTGACCTGTTCTCTGCTCAAAATCCTTAAATCAATCCCCTTACTCCCTGGCTCTCCTTTCAGCAGGTCCCCTCAGAGCCAGCCAGTCATGTCAGCAAATGGTGAGTCACAGCAGGCTATATCATTGGAAACACACACGTGCAAGAGAATAACTGCCACGAGCTCAACAGCTAAATGATGATCAGCAGGCCCCATTCTCTTTGGCATGCTGGCGCCGCAAACGCACACAAACAGTAGCATACACGCCCCATCACAGGTTCCCACAGCTATTCATTAGCAGTTCCCACAACTTTTCCCACATACAGACACGTGTGACGCGGTAATGAGAAATGGCACTTTCTCTGAAATCCCAAATACTATTCTGGGGAAAGATCCATAAATCCACAGCTTTCCAAGGAGCTTAGAGGGAAATTAAATGTCAACACATCACTCCCTATTGAGGAAACAACAGGCTCTGCCTCTGATCCAAATGAGCACAGTATGCAACAACATCAGTCACACTGTGGTCTCAGGTGTCAAAGGCAGTGTGTGTGGTGGAGCCAGTAACATGGTAGCAGTCTTCCCCATTCATTTCAGTATTGAGACGTGCAGATGTTTCCAACACACTGGACCAACGTACAGACGTCAGACTTATTTTGTTATCTCCTCTGATAAACGTGATGTTGCTGCATTGCATAGGCTAAATACAACCATCCTGGGCGCTCAGACCAGACACCAATAACAAACAGAGCCATGTATGACAACCTCAAATCAATACTTAACCATGTCAGTAAAGTACTTCACACCACTTTAAACATCTAATAGATACAGTAAGCTAATAAGGATGCAAATTACACACACAACCTGCAAGCACCTGACCAAGGGATGGGTAACTCTGTTCATGGTTCCCATATCCATATCTGCACATGCGGTCAGAGCCAACCCTAGCCTTTTGGGGCCAAATGTGAAATTGTCTTGGGCCCCTCCCCATCCACAGCTTGAGCAAAACATTTTAGCAGCCCCCCTCGACAAAAAAATGAAATAATAATTGCAATTTTATAACTAATTTCATGCAATTCTACTCATTTTGCCATGGGGCGGAGAGAATGTTTATTTAATTTTTTACATTAAATGCACTATGCTTTATGCGGGTTGAATGCTGTAACACAGAATAAAACAATTAATACAATTCTGAATAAGGACCCCCGGTCGTTCATTTGACCACGATTACTACAAGTTTAGATAGCTGGCTAGACTAATTTACCAATCAAAAAATGTTTTGCTGACATGGGCTAATTGAGTGACTATCAGGTGACTGACATAAGAGAAAACTGTTGATGCACAACCAAATTGCACCTCATGTATTCTATATTGTAACTCAGTAAGTTGAGATCCCAACTGAGTTCCAAAAAAGAAAAAAATGTACCGCGAGCCTACAACAGGTGTAGAAGTGTACACTACGCATGTGTGAAGGCGCACGTAGTAAGCGCCATCATTCATGCCACCGTTCACAAATTCTCGTTAATAAACTCGCCATACTAGCTAACTTTTACTTTTTCGGCTATTAATAACATATTTTAGCACATTATATTGATGTCTACAGTCCAACCATATGTCACGACTTGGATGGATGGAAACCTTTATCGTTCGTCATCACTTGACATAAACGTATTCTTTGATTCGTGATTGTATTGGCTAGCTAACGTAACTTTAGTTTGCTAATATGCTGTTCAGAACATGCTAGCTAGCTACATTGCCAATCTTGAGAGATAGATTCAATGGACGTGCATGAAGCCTGGAGGCTGGCTAGTACAGTTCTAGCTTGCTTGATAACAGAACCACTAGCTAGCTAACCGTTACCTAACTGGCGAGCTAGGTAGCTAACCATATGTAATGGCTCTGGCTACAACAAGTGCAGTGTCAGTGACTAAATTACAATAGCGAGTGGCTTACCTTATTATCAGTCTGTACCATTACAAACTCTGTCCAGTGTTTTCACCGGGAAAAGGCGCGTTAAAT
>LR778287.1:35005911-35046877 GCA_902810595.1 Coregonus sp. 'balchen' | reverse complement strand
ATTCCCCTGTTTTAACAAAAGGACAGGGAGAGTGAGCATATTTGGGATTTGGTTTCGTTGCTCTCCAGATTCTGCAGAGTCTGTAAATTGATGCTGAAATCTTTGATATAATAAACCTTTATAATCAAAGTACAGTGTCAGCGGATTTCTTATCAACACATCATCGCAGCATCGTTGTTCACCACCACAAGAGCTTCAAGTTCCTAGGTGTCCACATCACCAACAAACTATCATGGTCCAAACACACCAGGATAGTCGTGAAGAGGGCACGACAAAGCCTATTCCCCCTCAGGAGACTGAAAATATTTGGCATGGGTCCTCAGATCCTCAAAAAGTTATACAGCTGCACCATCGAGAGCATCCTGACTGGTTGCATCACCGCCTGGTATGGCAACTGCTCGGCCTCCGACCGCAAGGCACTACAGAGGGTAGTGCGTACCGCCCAGTACATCACCGGGGCCAAGCTTCCTGCAATCCAGGACCTCTATACCAGGCGGTGTCAGAGGCCCTAAAAATTATCAAAGACTCCAGCCACCCTAGTCATAGACTGTTCTCTCGGAGCGCCAAGTCTAGGTCCAAAAGGCTTCTTAACAGTTCTACACCCAAGCCATAAGACTCCTGACAGCTAATCATGGCTACCCGGACTAAAAATATTTTTTGAGTTTGCCCCACCAAGATTTACATGCTAAAATCGCCACTGATGATACAGTATGTTACGAATTCTAGCTAGGTGGCTAACGTTAGCTAGCTGGCTAACGTTAGCTAGTCTAGGGGTTAGGATTAGGGGTTAGGGTTAAGGTAAGTGTTAAGTTTAGGAGTTAGGTTAAAGGGTTAAGGTTAGGGGAAGGGTTATCTAAAAGGGTTAAGGTTAGGATTAGGGGAAGGGTTAGCTAACATGCTAAGTAGTTGCAAAGTAGCAAAAAAAGTAGTAAGTAGTTAAAAAGCTACTAATTAGCTAAAATGCTAAAGTTGTCCATGATGAGATTCAAACGCACAACCATTGGGTTGCTAGACATTTGAGACATTTGTTTTTGTCTTAAGTAACCATACCAAACATAACATATTATACTAATTTGAGTATCCCTGATTTATATTTAGTGTGTTACGTCTAGTCTATGAGACCAGGCTGACGTCCCCGGTTCCCAAGGTCTATTCTACACAATATATTTATATCTGAAGGAGGGCTTGTTCGCCTCCAGGCTGCCCTTGCTCAGCTCTAATACCTGCCTCCACATTATGAAGTTCCATTCTGAGGCTGTCCCTTACTGTTCTACCTTATAAAACGGGGAAAAGCCTCCAGGCTTAGACCTATAATGAACCATAGAGAGTTCCGTCTTTGATGGCAGACTGCCAGAGCTGGCATTGACACACAGAGAGGAAAATATAGGGAAGTGCGTCACCTTGTGGTGATGATGATAAGTGCATCATTGAAATAAATTATAAATACAGCTCTAGCCACAGGTTTCCACAGAAGCAGTTTACGCTTCTCCTAAATCTCAAGCAAATCATATCTAATCTAATTTTATTGGTCTAATACACATATTTAGCCGATTGTATTGCGGGTGTAGCAAAATGCTAGTGTTCCTAGTTCCAACAGTGCACAACAATACACACAAATCTAAAAAAGTAAAAGAATGGAATTAAGAAATATAGAAATATTAGGACGAGCAATGTCGGAGTCCAGAGTATGTATGTATATACACTACCAGTCAAAAGTTTGGACACACCTACTCATTCAAGGGTTTTTCTTTATTTTTACTATTTTCTACATTGTAGAATAATAGTGAAGACATCAAAACTATGAAATAACACATATGGAATCATATAGTAACCAAAAAGGTGTTAAACAAATCAAAATATATTTTATATTTGAGATTCTTCAAATAGCCACCCTTTGCCTTGATGACAGCTTTGCACACTCTTGACATTCTCAGCTTCATGAGATAGTCACCAGGAATGCATTTCAATTAACAGGTGTGCCTTCTTAAAAGTTAATTTGTGGAATTTACTCCCTTCTTAATGCGTTTGAGCCAATCAGTTGTGTTGTGACAAGGTAGGTGGGGTATACAGAGGATAGCCCTATTTGCTAAATACCAAGTCTATATTATGGAAAGAACATCTCAAATAAGCAAACAGAAACAACAGTCCATCATTACTTTAGGACATGAAGGTCAGTCAATACAGAAAATGTCAAGAACTTTGAAAGCATGGAGGAGGAGGTGTTATGGTGTGGGGGTGCTTTGCTGGTGACACTGTCTGTGATTTATTTAGAACTCAAGGCATGCTTAACCAGCATGGCTACCAAAGCATTCTGCAGTGATACGCCATCCCATCTGGTTTGGGCTTAGTGGGACTATCATTTGTTTTTCAACAGGACAATGACTCAACACACCTCCAGGCTGTGTAAGGGCTATTTTACGAAGAAGGAGAGTGCTGCATCAGATGACCTGGCCTCCCCAATCCCCCGACCTCAATCCAATTGAGATGGTTTGGGATGAGTCAGACCGCAGATTGAATGAAAAGCAGCCAACAAGTGCTCAGCATATGTGGGAACTGCTTCAAGACTGTTAGAAAAGCATTGCCAAGAGTGTGCAAAGCTGTCATCAAGGCAAAGGGTGGCTATTTGAAGAATCTCAAATATAAAATATATTTTGATTTGTTTAACATTTGTTTTTTTACTACATAATTCCATATGTGTTATTTTACAATGTTAATGTATTCACTACTATTTTACAATGTAGAAAATAGTACAAATAAAGAAAAACCCTTGAATGAGTAGGTGTTTCCAAACTTTTGACTGGTACTGTATATATATGATGGGATGTATAGACATTATTGACAGTATATGGATAGAATATGTAGTATATCTGAAGAATACATAGGATAGAATAGTATATGTATAGTATATGTACAGCAATAGTTAAATAGGATAGGCCTTGATTAGAATACAGCAGAGGTGTGGACTCGAGTCATGTGACTTGGACTCGAGTCAGACTCGAGTCATGATTTGATGACTTCAGACTCGACTCGACAAAATGTACAAAGACTTGCAACTCGACTTGGACTTTAAACATCAATGATTCGTGACTTTCACTTGGACTTGCGCCTTATGACTCGAGAAGACTTGCTACTTCCTCCCATGAAAACTGGGGAAAAAAATTTTCACACGGCCGCGCCGCTCTCCGTTTATCTGCATCTGTGAAAAAAATGTGCACCATCCACCTGTATGCATACAGAGAGCGCGCGCTGCCTGCAACGTTATCCAATCACTGTAGTCCCACGTTTGTTTTGATTCGACAGCATCTAAGCAGGCACATTGCAAGACAACCAATGAAGCACATCAAGCAACAACGCGCCAGATGTCAAAATGATACCGAAGATAGTTTGGTTTGGCTATAAAAATTAACGAGGTAGTCGACAAAAAACGAGTTGCAATCTGCAAAACATGCGGATCGAAGATTACAGACGGAGCTGCCACAACGTCCAACTTTGTTCGACACCTGAAGTTGCACAAAGAAAGGTAAGTTTTGAACGAATGCTACGCACCTTATCGGATGTACCGTAACTTACTAGCTAGCTGCTGCATATTTACTGTATCAACGAGACAAACGCACGTCTCCCTTGCTGGTTCATGCTTACAAAAATATGGATTTTGAACTGCTATTATATGGACATTCTAAAACGCTTTCGTGAAAAACGCTTAACGTTCTTTAATGTACTAAGACAGTGTTATTAAAAGACCAAACTCTGTAAATATCATATTAATAAAGTATACTATGTACAAACATCAGATGAGCCCAGAATATGAACGCAAACACGTTTAATAACACGTTGCGTTTTCCTCCCATAGAAAACTATTAAGAAAAGGCTTAACGTGTCTTAATATACTGAGACAGTAATATTAAAAGACCAAACTATAAATATCATATTAATAAAGTATACTAAATGTACAAAACATCAGATGAGGCCAGAATATGAACGCAAACACGTTTAACAACACGTTAAGTGTTTTCCTCCCATAGAAAACCATTATAAGAAAAGGCTTAACATGTCTTATGTAGGCTACTATGTATTCTGGGCTCATCTGATGTTTTGTACATAGTATGCTTTATTAATATGATATTTGCAGAGTTTGGTCTTATAATATTACTGTCTTAGTATATTAAGCATTAAGCAACGTTAAGCGTTTTTCACGTTAAGCGTTTTAGAATTCAGTTTCAGAGTTGCTGGTGTGCTGCCTCATTGAGGTCGTTTATGTAATTTTGGTTAATCACAACTAAGCTGAACTGTCGCTGAAGACAAAATATCACATTAAACAATGAATGCACCCCCTTTCACAACTCGGATGTAGTTGGTGCATCCCTAAACCCATCCAAGTACAACAGGAAACATAGTAAGACGTATACATTGTAAAGAGGAAAATGATAACACAGTCACAGTAGATCCACCATTAGCCTTCCCTTTTCATATCATGCCCAAACAGCAGACAGCGCATGGACAGAGTGCTACCGTAGTCTACAGTAGGTCTGGGAGGCAGCGCACCACTGGGATATATACAGTATATAATAAAATAATAACGATTATAGTAGTAATGTTCAGAGATGCAATAGATTATTATAGTGCAGTTCTTAACTAATGGGAATATTGTTTAGCTTATTTTTTGGTTTAATTTGGTTTACTTTAGTTATTTAATTTATTCAATTATTTTGTTTTTCTATACTTTTCATGCCAACTTGCCATGGCCCCCCTAGAACCCCCTCGCGGCACCCAAGGGTCCCCGTCCCCACTTTGAAAACCACTGCTATAAAGCATATGACTTCAGTTTCTTGAGGGAAAGGGCTTTCTTATGAATTTTGAAGCAGTGAAAATATTCTTAATATGCATACACTGACACTGAAATGTATTATCGTAAACCGTAGTGTACAATAGGCAATGAATATTAACACAACAACATTGATATGAGTAAAGAGTAGTTTCAAATACAACATGTGTGGCTGTAAAGGATTTTCTGACATCTGTTTCATATTCTTCTCTGTTACAGGTATGAAGAATACCAGATGAACAAAATCATCGTAGATGAACCACAACAGCCTTCAATCTCACAATTCCTTGACACTCGTGTAGGGCGTTACAGCCTGACCCACCCACAGCAGAAGCCATCTCCAATGCGATACTGTCTGACTTGATTATTGATTGCAATTTCCCTCTGTCTATTGTGGAAAATAAGAGCTTTCGTCACTTTCTGGCTGTGCTGGACAGCAAGTATACCCAGTATGTCGCCGAACGCTGACCACAAAAACAGAGAGCCTTGCTGAGGAGAGACGGTCAAAGTTAAAAACTCAATTGAGCAACACTGACCATGTTTCAGTCACTGTGGACATTTGGTCTGATCGAAAGATGAGGGGATTCCTTGGTGTCACTGTGCACTGGATGGAGCGAGATGCAGAGAGGGTACAGCTAAAGACTAATCTCTTGGCCTGCAACCGCTTCAAAGGCTCTCACACAGCAGAGCGAATCTGTGACCAATTTGAGGCAATATGTGATGAATACAACATCAAAGCTAAATTGGACTATATAATTAGTGACAATGCTGCTAACATGCGCAAGGCATTTACAGTCTGCTTCCCCAGCGAACAGGAGGAAGATGAAGATGCTGGAGATAATCTTGATGATCCTGAGCTATGGCATGACTTAACCCAAGAAGACCAGCAAACCGTCGATGCTGCTATGGCAAAGAACAGCGCCTGCAGTGTTTTGCACACACCATTGCAGCTGGTTGTGGGAGACGGTTTGAAAGAAAACAAAAGCGGCATGTCCTTCTCTCTCCAAGTTATCAAAACTTAGCTCCCTGCTCCACACAAGCACAACGTTTAAAGAACATCTCGATGGTGAATTTGGGGAGCACAGAGGCATCCCTGCTGCAGTGAGCACGAGGTGGAATTCCACACTGCGGCAGGTAAAGCAGTCCTTCATTGTGATCAGCAAAAGCTCTGCGCAGTTCTTGAGAAGGCCGGGCATAAAGAACTGTCATTCACACCACGAGAGTGGAATCTGCTGAAGGAGTTGGTGGACATCTTAAAACCGTTCGGAGAAGCAACCTGATTTGACACAGGGGGAGAAAGTCATTACAATCAGTGCAGTTGTTCCATCCATCTTGTCCCTCAATCACCATCTTGAGAAGCTGAAGCCTCAAGTTCGTTTCCTGAGTGGCCCTGGTCAGAGGTCTGCAGGCATCCCTGAAAAAAAAGATTTCTTGGGATCTTCATTAATGTAAAAATGGCCCAGTCTCAAGAAGGGATCACTGCCCCCCTTTTCAGACACAGTCTACCTGAAAGCAGCTGCCTTGGATCCAGCCTTTTGTCTGCTGTGGATTGAGCCCCATGTGCTGGTCAACCGTGACATCAAGGCAGAGGTGGCACAACGAGTTAAAGGTAAATATTATTGACTTGCAATGCAACTTAAATGCAACGTACAATAATTTGATCTTAATCTGATATAGGATCTAATGTGATATTAATCTGACTTTAACAATAATAAAAAATTTCAGTCTTGAACAGTATCATCAACATCAGAAATAAGGGCTCTTTTGTTTCTGCTGTTGTGACACGTTTTTATTTTTATTTTTAGAATTGATCCTGCAAGATGCTGCAGAGACAGAGCAGCCTGTGCCGGTGCCTGCTGAAGAAGAACTAGAGGACATGGAAGGAGAAGGGCTGTTTGCTGCATACCATAAGAGGCAGAAAAGGGATGTTGGGACCCCACCAGCAGTTACAGCTAAGTCACTACATTGACATGGCAGAAGGACAGAATGCCCTTTTGTTCTGGGCACTGAACAGTAAGACTCTTCCTTCACTCTTTCAAGTAGCCATCCGAGTCTTGGCAGTGCCTGCTTCTAGTGCTCCAGTGGAGCGAGTTTTCAGCCATGGTGGCATCATTCTGCGTCCCCATCGTGCACAAATGACTGACAGACTTTTGGCCAATTTGATCTTTTTGCAAATGCAATGCAGTATAGGGGCCTCCCCCACCTGTCCACAGCACGCATGCGCGCACCACACACTCACTCTCTGCTCATCACCTGTCCACACAGCTCTCTCTCTCCTGTGGTAGGAGTTTTCACATGGAGTAAGATCTGTTCATTTGCAGTGCAGGTTCCCACACTGTTTTTACTTCCAGAGCTTTGGTGTTTGTCCTTCCCCGTAAACCATTTTCTCTCTCTCTCTCTCTCTCTCTCTCTCCTCTCTCTCTCTCCTCTCTCTCCTCTCTCTCTCTCTCTGCATTGTTCTAGTGCAATATGCTGTTCAAATACAAGCATTTTTTTTGTGAAAATTAAATGTTATGTTTTTTGCTGTATTTGATTAATGTTATTGTATAAAAAGGTTTAAATAAATACAAATCTTACAGACATACATGATTTGTATACATTTTATTTCTGTGGTAAGAGGACTTGAAATGACTCGAAACTAAAATGGTAGGACTTTGGACTCGACTTGAGACTTGATGGCTTTGACTTTTGACTCGACTTGGGACTTGCCTCATCTTTGACTCGACTTGACTCGGGACTCGAGGGCAAAGACTTGAGACTTACTTGTGACTTGCATAACAATGACTTTGTCCCACCTCTGGAATACAGTATATACATATGAAGTGGGTAAAACAGTATGTAAACATTATTAAAGTGACTAGTGTTCCATTAAAGGAAAGCTGGGTAGTATTAATTCATGCACACATTAGCAAAACCTTACGCAACAGAAAACACATTTCTTATTGGACAAGTTCAGGTAGTCCCTTCACGTTCATTACTAGTAAAAATTACCCTGGAGAGGGGGAACAGCACATTGTTAATGCGTCTGTTTACATTGAATAGATGTCAGAGAATGTCTGAACAGGAAATTCATCGAATGTAAATGCCTATTCTTTCCATACTCACTTTATTTCTCTCAAATATCATTTATTCAGACACGTTCTTGGACTGAATCACTTTCAAAGTATATATTATATAATTTAAATAAAGAAATTGATCCATATTCATTCATCTCAATCCACGCACTCACGTCATTAATTTAGTCCAAGGCGGAAGGATATGGAGACATATTACTTTACGTACTGTAGTTCCGGGATTTGGGACTACTTTCCACATTGGAAAACACTGGAGAAGCGTAGGAATACCAAATAGAAACGCACTGCTAACAGGTGCATGACGCAAAACGGAGAACCCTAGTAGTACCAGCTTTGGCGATTTTTACAACCTAAGCAACGCCGTCGGAAAACACTGGACAGAGTTTGTAATGGTACAGACTGATAATAAGGTAAGCCACTCGCTATTGTAATTTAGTCACTGACGCTGCACTTGTTGTAGCCAGAGCCATATGGTTAGCTACCTAGCTCGCCAGTTAGGTAACGTTAGCTAGCTAGTGGTTCTGTTATCAAGCAAGCTAGAACTGTACTAGCCAGCCTCCAGGCTTCATGCACGTCCATTGAATCTATCTCTCAAGATTGGCAATGTAGCTAGCTAGCATGTTCTGAACAGCATATTAGCAAACTAAAGTTACGTTAGCTAGCCAATACAATCACGAATCAAAGAATACGTTTATGTCAAGTGATGACGAACGATAAAGGTTTCCATCCATCCAAGTCGTGACATATGGTTGGACTGTTGACATCAATATAATGTGCTAAAATATGTTATTAATAGCCGAAAAAGTAAAAGTTAGCTAGTATGGCGAGTTTATTAACGAGGATTTGTGAACGGTGGCATGGATGATGGCGCTTACTACGTGCACCTTCACACATGCGTAGTGTACACTTCTACACTTTTTGTAGGCTCGCGGTACATTTTTTTCTTTTTTGGAACTCAGTTGGGATCTCAACTTACTGAGTTACAATATAGAATATATGAGGTGCAATTTGGTTGTGCATCAACAGTTTTCTCTTATGTCAGTCACTGATAGTCACTCAATTAGCCCATGTCAGCAAAACATTTTTTGATTGGTAAATTAGTCTAGCCAGCTATCTAAACTTGTAGTAATCGTGGTCAAATGAACGACCGGGGGTCCTTATTCAGAATTTTATTAATTGTTTTATTCTGTGTTACAGCATTCAACCCGCATAAAGCATAGTGCATTTAATGTAAAAAATTAAATAAACATTCTCTCCGCCCCATGGCAAAATGAGTAGAATTGCATGAAATTAGTTATAAAATTGCAATTATTATTTCATTTTTTTGTCGAGGGGGGCTGCTAAAATGTTTTGCTCAAGCTGTGGATGGGGAGGGGCCCAAGACAATTTCACATAGGGCCCCAAAAGGCTAGGGTCGGCTCTGACCGCATGTGCAGATATGGATATGGGAACCATGAACAGAGTTACCCATCCCTTGGTCAGGTGCTTGCAGGTTGTGTGTGTAATTTGCATCCTTATTAGCTTACTGTATCTATTAGATGTTTAAAGTGGTGTGAAGTACTTTACTGACACCGTTAAGTATTGATTTGAGGTTGTCATACATGGCTCTGTTTGTTATTGGTGTCTGGTCTGAGCGCCCAGGGTGGTTGTATTTAGCCTATGCAATGCAGCAACATCACGTTTATCAGAGGAGTTAAAAAAATAACAAAATAAGTCTGACGTCTGTACGTTGGTCCAGTGTGTTGGAAACATCTGCACGTCTCAATACTGAAATGAATGGGGAAGACTGCTACCATGTTACTGGCTCCACCACACACACTGCCTTTGACACCTGAGACCACAGTGTGACTGATGTTGTTGCATACTGTGCTCATTTGGATCAGAGGCAGAGCCTGTTGTTTCCTCAATAGGGAGTGATGTGTTTACATTTAATTTCCCTCTAAGCTCCTTGGAAAGCTGTGGATTTATGGATCTTTCCCCAGAATAGTATTTGGGATTTCAGAGAAAGTGCCATTTCTCATTACCCCCCGCGTCACACGTGTCTGTATGTGGGAAAAGTTGTGGGAACTGCTAATGAATAGCTGTGGGAACCTGTGATGGGGCGTGTATGCTACTGTTTGTGTGCGTTTGCACCGCCAGCATGCCAAAGAGAATGGGGCCTGCTGCTCATCATTTAGCTGTTGAGCTCGTGGCAGTTATTCTCTTGCGCGTGTGTGTTTCCAATGATATAGCCTGCTGTGACTCACCATTTGCTGACGTTGACTGGCTGGCTCTGAGGGGACCTGCTGAAAGGAGAGCCAGGGAGTAAGGGGATTGATTTAAGGATTTTGAGGCAGAGAACAGGTCACACATACCAGACTCTGCAGCAGGAGAGAGGGAGAGGGGCCCATTACAGCACTTCCTTTAAGAGCATTGGGCCAGTAACTGAAAGGCAGATGGTTTGAATCCCAGAGACAACTAGGTGAAAAATCTGTCTGTACCCTTGAGCAAGGCACTTAACCCTAATTGCTCCTGTAAGTTGCTCTGGATAAGAGCATCTGCTAAATGACTAAAATGTAAAATGTAGGCTGCCATTTAATAATAAATAAATAAACTTTGTATAGCACCTTTCAATACAAGCAACACAGTGCTTCACATCATAAAACAATATAAAATAAAAGTACTAACAAAGAAACAGACAGGAGGAAGGAAAAATAAACAAGGTAGATAATTAGAATCATACATTAAACACATTGTTATAAAAGCGTCTTCAGCAGGGATTTAAAGAGGCACAAAATCTGCAAGCCAGATCTGCTCTGGTGACTCAGAGGGCTCACACACACACACACACACACACACACACACACACACACATGGCTCTCCCAGCCTACACAGCAGGATCTTCATTGTGTAAGGTGTGGGTAAACACAGGATAGCCTCACCTTAAAATATGTCCAGGCATCTCTCTTTATCTTGCTTTCTTCCATAATCGTCTTTAAGAATGTGGAAAAGAGATACATTTGCGCTATAAATGTGACTGTAATACCAATCCAACCAACAATCAATGCCTGTGTCGCCTACTTGTTGCCCCTATACCCCCAAAGCAGGACAACCACTGGGACTAGTCTAGGACTGCTCTGGCCAGCCTCCAAACCACCAATTTGATTTCTCAAATATCCTCTTCATATGCTGATACTCCCTGTCTGGATGAATGACTGCTTTGTTGCCAAACGCTTAGCTGTTTTGCTGGCTGGCTGTAGCTATTTTGCTAATGTAGTCTATGTTTATGAGGAGGTGGTAGTGGGGCTGTTGACTGTGAATGAATGGTCTCTAGGAAGTTGTCTCAGAAGAGCGAGCCTCCTGCTGTTGCTTAATGTTTTCAAGGGGGTCGTGTTGTTGCCGCAATGTTGGTTTTCCGACGGCGTCTATTTCCATGAAGCTGTCGTCGGTTACCATGATATTGTTGCCGGGAGTGATTGTCACAGTTCAACGAGGTAAACAGGATTGTAAAAGGTCTCCTGGTGTTGTAAAATGCATCCGGAAAGCTTAAAAGTGTGTGTGTGCATTTTCCTTTTTCTGTGTGACATGTGTCCCTACATCACTTCCAGTCAACAAGTCTCTGGCTGTCGCTGATTACAACTTCAATAGGCTAAGTACTGTTAGTTACCATGGACACTGTTACTAGGGCCCATGGGGGATGTTATATGTTTTTGTCATAGGGATTAGAGAACATGACTTGTTGGCTCAGAGGAATGGCAAACAAACATCTTCTAGGCTACACAGGTCATAAGACTGATGAGTTGAGTGAGTTTTCCTCCCAACCCAAGATTAAAAGACGACACTCTGTCTCCGGGGGAAACGGTCTCCATGGGTAACCAACCAGGTGTTATTTTGGCCTGTGATGAGGTAACTGCGTTTGCTGTCTGTAAACGCAATCTCAACTTGCTGTGATACAGTGAGGGGAAAAAAGTATTTGATCCCCTGCTGATTTTGTACGTTTGCCCACTGACAAAGACATGATCAGTCTATAATTTTAATGGTAGGTTTATTTGAACAGTGAGAGACAGAATAACAACAAAAAAATCCAGAAAAACGCATGTCAGAAATGTTATGAATTGATTAGCATTTTAATGAGGGAAATAAGTATTTAACCCCTCTGCAAAACATGACTTAGTACTTGGTCCGTTATCTCAGCCAATCATGGCTAGCGGGAAGGTTCCTGTCTTTTTCTGTGGCTAAACCAACTATGCTCGTAATTTACCAATTGTATTCGTATTTACAGATGGCATCAGACTTTGTTATTAAGGCACATGAAACTTCACATGTTCCAGAAGGCATTTCTGCCCCAAAACGCATTTTGATAAAAAAATTAAAATAAAATGACGTTCAAATGCCTCTCCTGTGAAGTAGTGATGTGCGACATACACCTAGCTTCCTCAAACGAGTCACATTTGTGGTTTGTAAGGTATTTTTGGATTGAATGGAATCCTAGGGGCAAACAACGTAACAAAATATGCCTATAAAGTATCTAAATACATAAGATATGGACCAATAACTTTCTTGGGATATCAAACAACAGTATAGTTAAGTGTAAGAATGGATACACATGTCAAAATGGGGGATATCCTCCTTTATGTGGTGGGGTTACTCTTTGCTGAAACACAAACTGCAGATTGTGGCTTAAAGTTAGTTAAATGGGGTTTATACACCCCATATTTCTTGACAAAACCCTTACTCAAATAACTGTTTTACAGAAATCTATACAATAGGTTTAAGAAGTGGTCCTAGTAAATTAATATAGTTACCAGCACAACACATCCATTGACTATACATTAGAATTAGCTTATCGCTACCAAAGGAGACATTTGTTTCGTTAGCTAAATCTGCAAATAATAGGAGACAACTGTTATGAGTCAGCAAACAATTGACCACACCACTAAAGCCCATTCATGCATCCATGTTGGTAAGGTAATGGTTCTCTGACTTTTTCCCAATTTTGATATTTTTAGCCGTTTCGGTAATGAGAAGACAAAGTGGGGTAAAGGGGGTGTTTGAGAATAAGAACCTCATTCTGAAGGCATATAAGCAAATTAATTTGTGCTAATCTAAGGACTTCTTCTCTAGATGCATCATGGCCATGGGTGAATAAAACTTTATTTAGAAATTGATTGGAGTTTTTACAGGAACTTGAAAAGGTGTTACGGTAATGAGATGTCCACAGACACTGTTTTTACGTAATAAATATTATAATATAAACTTCAAGTATACAATTTTTATGATTTATGGACAAACTACATCAACATATGTTGTGTTTTTATTCAAATATGTAAAAACATTTTTACTAAAGTAAAATTGTATAAAATGACCTGGATTTAGTCCGGACGCATTTTGGTACTGAGAATTTAGGGTGAAAATGTACAAAATTCAGGCAAATATACAAGTACAGTGCATTCGGAAAGTATTCAGACCCCCCCATTTTATGTTACAGCCTTATTCTAAAACAGATTGATTTTTTCCCCTCAATCTACACACAATACCCCATAATGACAAAGCGAAAACAGGTTTTAGAAATTGGCTGAAAAGCCTAAAGCACTTGCAATACCTGGCATTAGCTAAATGCTAAACTAAAGACAAGGAAGTTGTCTTATGCTGAAAAATACCTAATCAGGGAAGTAAAGAGGTTATTTCCCTCCTGTTCTTATAGAGGTAGTTTCCCAGAATTAGGCCTACTTTAATCCCTTGTACCTACCTCAGGTAGGGTGGGGTGTACATATTAAGCCCACCAAAATATAAGTTTAGACATTTCTAACGTATACAGCCCTAATTTTCATTTAAAAAAGTGAAGATAATATTAATCTCTCGAAGTTTTAGGACTATAGGTCAATGTGTGAAAACAAGATGCTACAAGATATATTTGATAATGTGAAAAGTCTGGAGTGGGTGTAATGGGTACCAAATGTACCCTTTAGGCCCATGGGTGTTCCAAATAAGCCCACCTCTTAAATAATCCATTTGAATTAATTTCCAAATGTTAATTTACAAACTGACATTTCTTTATGTAAGATTAAATTATAATCATCTCCCCTAAACTCATTAAAATCAATTGATCATTACTATTCATCATGAAAGTAGCATTCCATAACAGGGAGGTAGGTGTCCCAATCGTATCCACAGAGATCAATTTGGGGACCAAGCTTTTGTTCTTGCCAACCAGTACACACCTGATTCAACTAATCATAGACTTCAATCAAGACTTGATTAGTTGAATCAGGTGTGTTACTGCTTGGTTAGAACAAAACCCTGCACCGTCACCGGCCCTCTGTGGATAAGACGCCATGCACAAAGACCATAACACAAATGACTTTTAATGAATTATCTGAAAGCTGGTTCACATTACTCATAGAATATTTGGAAACCAATTGTCTGGGATATAAATATACACTATATACTACAATATTATGCAAAGTTAGTATTGATGATATTGAACAATATTTATTTATATCCATTTACATTCTGTATACAGAGGGTGATTTTTGTGATACTGTACCCTTTAAGCCCACCTGAGATAAATGTCAAATTTTACAAAAATTGCATCTATGTATAACAATGCAAGGTTCATTTAACAGTAAAATAAGACAAAATGCATAAAAACAATTAGCTGTGAGTTATATTATATTGTTGTGGTTTACAGAGTTCTGTTGCTACTGTATTGACTGTGACGTGGTACAACTGCTAGCATGAAAAAGCCATATTTTCAATTGGTAAGCAATAGTAATTAATACCCATGTATTTTTCTATCATGCGCATATCAACACATTCATCTCTTAATTTTACATTAAGTACGATCACTTATCTGAGGATGGTACTACAAATATCTGAAAAATGTGTTTATCTGAGAGTCACCTAATTTTTTTGCAGCTTTGAAATAGGCCACTAGTAGGAACATACACAACTGTCCATAACTAAATAATAAAACATCTGAGTGTGTGTGGGAGAAGTCAAGGGAGGGCAATATTTACAGTATGTAGAGCAGCAGCCATGGTCACGTTGCCATGATTATTGCATGAGAACAGTTGGTGCTTCAGGGAGTTTTATCCCTCTTTCTCCCTCCTTCACATACCCCCCGCTTTCTTTCTTTCTTTCTCCCACTCTTGCTCTGATTATCGTTCTTCCTCCTTCTCTCTCGTTTCAATCTCTTTCCTCATCTGGTCTCTCTCCTCCATCCTGACCTCCCTCTTGTTCTATCAGTTTTGATCCTGGCTACATGGTGCAGGAATAAGTAATGTGAGTCTCTTCTGTTTTGTTTTGTTTTTCAATAAGGAAGAGGTGTGTGTGTGTGTACCCTGTGTGTGTGAGAGAGGCTGTTGCTCCAGTAGTACTGTTGCTTCACATGGAGAAGGGTAAAGCTCTTATTGTGTGCTCTGTCTACTGGTAATGTGTTTGAAACTGACCCCTCCTTACTAGGGAGGGGAAGATTTGATTATGAAAGGATGTACTGATGATGGATACCTTGCTACATGCAATTGAAGACCACACTGAACATGGCAAGAGCTTTTCTGCCACTCTTGGATTCAAAAAGGAGTTCACTAAAGGGGTCTAATCTTGGGACCTTATAGTGTGAGAGACGGAGACCCATTTAAGTTACTGGCTCAGATAGGTAATTTGTCTGTGTTGTGTTTTCTCCTTCCAGAGTCGGTGCTAGTATCTGTTGATCTCCCTCCTTTCCCAGAGTGGCTGTCTACACCAACACACTCTCTCATTCATTCTGCTCTCCTCCAGCATGTCAGGTAAGGGCTCCCATCCCTCTCTTCCCCTCCTCACCTCAATCTCTCTGTCCTCTCCCTTTTCTTTCCCTTATGCTTCCCCCTTCTGATAGTGCTTTTGATTATCCTTCTGCCAGTTTCTCCTCTCATCCCACTCTCATTTCTGTTCCGTCTTTCTCTCAAACTCTCTGTCAGTCTATTCTCATTCAGTCCTCTCTCATCCCACCTCGCCCCTTTCCGTTCATGTTTTTTCTCTTGACCTTCTATTCTCTTTCTGTCCCTCACATTATTTGATTCTCTCCATCAGTTTCCTCCTCTCACAGTACCTCATCCACCTCTTCTATCTCCCTGTCAGTTTCCTCCTCTCACAGTACTCTCATTCATCTCTGATCGCCCCTCTTCTCTCATATTCCTTCCCCCTCTCTGTGTTCCAGGTGGTTACACTCCGGCCCCTGGGGGCCCCTTCTCAGCCCTGACCCTCCAGTAATGTGGCCCCAGGACATCCTGGCCAAGTACTATCAGGTATAAGACTGACCTGGACAGAACCGATATCTTGGTACTGCTGGGTTTAACACTGAGGAGAGGGAGCCTCTAGCTTAGTAACTGTGGTTGTCTAGGCTATTTCTGGATTCATTGAATGTGAAAGTTTTTACCACTCCAGCACTATTTCATATTTTTTTGCCATTCATTCTTGTTTGCACACATTGACCTATAAAATTACTGCTGAACTCCGTTGGTCTCAAGGTCTTTGATTTGTTTCAAATTACACACCGTTTGCATATCTCAGGTCAGGCCACTGTATCAAAGGGTTGCCATCTTTAATGATCTTGTCCCCCTCTGCTGTGGAATCAATCTAAAAGCAATCTGTTCTGCTATTTACTGTAGTAAGCCCTTAGTTTTTCGTGATTGTATCTTGTGCTTTAACATAATATGCCATGGAACTCTTTGGTTGACTGCTCTTGTTTGTCTCTGTTTACAGAAGGACCCAACAGAGGAGGCTGAACCGCAGTATGATGAGTTTGGCTTCAGGCTGGATAGTGAAGGTAGGAACACACATTAGTTACCCACTTAGTTGCTTTTATTTATTCTGTATTTCAGGCAAAGGCATTTCTCACAAACCTAATATTAGACCTGAGGAGAAAATATCAGAGAATATCTATTAAAGGTTGTTGCGGGCCACTATTTTGGACCTAACTTCCCTGTCCTAGAGAGGACATGCACATTTAGGTTTCCACCGTCCGAAAAATGATGAAGGCTACTTATACATATTCACAAATTGGGTGTGGGAATTTCCATGATTTAAACATCAACAAATATGGCATTGACAGCTGTCCAGTGTAACCTAGCTAGCATGCTAACCTTAGCTAGGCTAGCTGGCTATCTTGCTAACCTTATCTAGCTAGTTAATGTTATCTGTTGTTGCTGTTTTCTCTTTTTAGTATTCAAAGATTAGCCTGCTGGCTCTATGGCTGGTTCTGCAGCTGGATTTGTCATAAGCATGATTTAGGGAAAACTTCTCCCACAATGGAAACCACTGGCCTATCTTTGACCCATTCACCATCTATTGTTATCTCCATAGTTGTGGCATCTTCCCATAAATTTGCGTTCGCAAATCCGCCCATTGAAATTGTTAGAAAAAATAAGATGAAGCTCCGGTAAATGGGATAACTATTGAAGATAGCTGGGGTTGTTTAACCTTTAGGCACAGCAATGGCTGTACAGTTACAGTATGCCAATTGTGTGATCATTCAAGCCGAGTGACTGCACTGATGACCAAATCCTATTGACCGGTTGACTGAGATTGTAGCTGTAGTCCACTGTCAAGGAACTGAGACACCGGACTCTTGAAACACTGGGGGCGTTGCATGGCCAATGTCTCATGGGTGAACAAAGTTTTGCTCAATCTCGTTGAAGGTGTACACACAGATGTTGTTGACCTTTGGTGAAGGGTAGAATTCATTGAAAGGGTGAGGACAGTGGGAAGAGATCTTTGGTGGAGGGGGAGGAAACCATGGAAACGGACCCAATACATACCTGCCATCAACAACACACTAGGATTCACAAAGTTATCATCCACACACTCCCTACCCTTCAACACAGACGCCCCCCCCTATGTCCTCCCCATTCATCTTCACTCTTTTAACCGTGAGGACCACGTTTTGTGGCCTCTTTGAAGGGAGGATAGGGAAGCAGACATTTGGCAGGGTGGAGAACTATGAAACAGGGGAGGACGGGAAGCAGACTGAGTGCCAAAAGTAACAGGAAGGTAGGTATACACTGAAATACAATAACTGAAGTTGAACACCATCTCTCTCTCCTTCCCCTTCTCACCATCTCCCTCACTCCTCCCTCTCGCCCTCCCCCCCTCTCCAGATGGTGGTTGTAGAGCCAGAGCCAGGCCCAGAGGCCCCAGAGAGAAGGACCCCCAGCAGAGGCTGCGTCTGGTCCGGCTGCCACACTGGAGTATAGACCGCACACGAAGCCACAGCCGGTTGGAGACCGTGGGGGTGGAGCCGGGGGGGAGGGCGCGTGCGATCTCGCCCCTGTTCGCGTGCGTGCCCGCTAGTGAAGTCGGGGACTGGCGCTCCCTGGGGGGGGTGGCATATCCAACACAGCAGTGAGACAACAGGGAAGGGGGCCTAGAGGGGTAAAACAAAGGGAAAAGGCAGAATGAGGACCAAAGGGATGGTAAGGGAGGTAAAGGGTCAGAGGGCCAACTCCTACTACGGTATATAACTGATTAAGAGATGTCTGTTGTCGTCGTTCCCCCCCCACCCCTTACTCCTCCACCCCCCCCCCTCCCGTGGGGCTAGTTTGATGCGTCTGTCTGGAGCTCTGCAGAGAAGAGGACTACAGAGATCTCCTACAAAGAGATCGTTTAAGAATCGAGCGAACGAACGGACGAGGTCCACTGCTGCCAAAAAAGGTACTGGATGCTGAGGTACTGTACATCCAGATGACTCCAGGTGGAGGGTTGAGAGTGGTACTAGTCGTAAGCTGTTTGTCCTCCCTTGATGAAAATATGTGATGGAGGATCAAACGTGTTAACCCTCCATCTCTTTCCCAATCTCAGATAGAGAATGAACCTGTTGCGGACATGCCCTCCAACGCGGTTTCTGCAGCCTGCAGAGTGTGGGTGTTCCCAGGCTGAGGCGGGGGGGGTGGGTAATGGCGGGGCCTGGCATGTGTTCTCCCAGAACATCGGCTATGCCAGGGCAACAGGCATGGTGGGAGGACCTTCACTGTACTCTATTGTGTTGTTACGGGGAGGACTATCACTTTGTCTCTGGCTGGCAAAGACCTGGCATATGACCATCCAGATCCATTTCAGAAAAGGTTTTCCTGCATTTTTTTTACGAACCCCTCTCACTCTCTCCCGCCTCTTCTCTTCCTGCCACTTTTTAAATAGTAATTTGATCAGTGTCTTGCTGAACTCTTTAATCTAGGGAGTTTGTATATTAACCTCTACTGTCATTTTGGAGGTTTGCGATACTTTTGTATGTGTGGACAGGTAAATTGTATATATTCACCTGAACCACCGAAGTAGACCCTACAAGGGAGAAACAACCAAAGATCAACATCTATTCGTTCCTTTTCTTCACCCGTCTCCCCCATCCCCAGGTGGGTCATGCTGCGCTGTTCCGAGGAGGAGGACGTGCGTGTGGATGATGGTGCCCTGATCGAGGGACCTGCTGCCCCCCTCCTACTTCTCCTCCACCCTGCTGGGGGTCCAGACGGACAGAGGTCCAGACAGGCTCATAGCCAGTACCTTACCAAGCCGGGACAGGCGTCTGCAGGAGCACGACATCGGTGAGAGATAGGGGGTTCTTACACAAACACTCACACTTATTATGTTCCTACTTTGCTGGTGGTAGCACTTATTGAGGGATGAGGTACTGGGAACTATGTGGTTGTCTCACCTAGCTATCTTAAGATTAATGCACTTACTGTAAGCGCTCTGGATAAGACGTCCGCAAATGACTAAAATGTATAGTATCTAAAAAATGTGCATAGGGATCTACTACCCAAGGGGGAGCTTAGTTGGGACGAGGGGGGGGATGAGAGGAGACGGGGTTAGAGAGGTGTGATGTGTTGGCGCGGATGAGGAGGGGAGGAAAACTGAAATAACGTGCGGTATTTAAAGTCTAGTGGTTTAAAAGGCCACAAACATGCCTACGAATGCCAGGTGGATGTGTAGGAGACCAAACAGGCCTGTATGTCCTAATCCTTTTACCTCCCCTCCTCCCCCAGAGTGTCTCTGACACGCGGCACTGGTTCCTGACGTCGTTTGCCAGTGTGGTGGACATCGCCATCCTGCATGAGGATCTGGGACTGCCTGTTCGACCAGGGCTCTTTGGTCCTCTTGCCAGGTCACACGGCGATGCTCAAGATCAGGGTGGGATAGTGTACTCTCTGACTGGTGGCTGGCTGGTTGCTGGTTTGATTTTAAAACCAACCCCTTCCATAGATCCTGTGGAGATCATCTTGGAGAAGGAATTGGATAGGTATGAAATCGGGGCAGCAGGAGCTTAGTGGTTAAGAGCGTGTGCCAGTAACCGCAAGGTTGCTGGTTCTAATCCCCGAGCCTGACTAGGGTGAAAAAATCGGTCTGTGCCCTTGAGCAAGCACTCACCCTACTTCTCTGTAAGTCGCTCTGATAAGAGCGTTTGGTACTCAAGTTGCGCAAGAACGTACTCTACCCAGTAGAAAGTTGTACATCTACACCACTTCTAGGCGTAATGAGCTACCCTCACACACGATCAAGGCATGCTTATCGCTTGTGATGTCGCTGTATTAGTGACTCTTACCAAGTACACAGCCGGAACTATTGACTCCAATTATGTACCTAGTGTTACCCCACCGACAATGCTAACAGGCTTCCTCACCCAAAGTGTAAAGTAACGGACCCCCGCGCCACCCCCTCAATACGCCCGCGAATCTATGGACTGTCGATTGGTGTGTACGATGTTAGCGCCCCCGGCCCGGTGTTAGACTTGTTTAATACAGTTCCTCTCCTTTCGGTCCACCCCTACAGGAGGTTGCGCTTTTCCATTATGCATCTCCCCTACCGAGTCGAAGTGACTTGTAGGTGGTGTCCTCACGGACTTCCAACGGATAACTCGGTGGTGAATCTTCAACGCACGCTGACCTCCTTTATGGCAGACTTTACGACGTCTCGACCGGCCAGCCAACAATCTGGGGAACGGCGGCTTTCATGGCGCAGTACTGGGGGTGGCAAGGGCCAAGATACAGTCTGCACATATGCAGGCTGGCTATTTGATTTTGCTACGCGTGCGTCTTGGAGTTCGAAGGCACACAACCCCAACACATGTGGTGACCACAGAGGGACACACCTACTATATCGTGTAGCACACGAACATCCCGAGGGAACCCACGAGCCGGCACCAGTCACTGAACCACACGAGCGAGTAGCATCCCCCCGCGACTATTAATTCCACACCGATCACTCCGCTCAATAATAGGTAAATGCAGTTAACATCCGTAGCAGATCAGTGGGAATATGAGAACAAGAAGTTGGCAAGTACAATGTGCATTTTCTTATGCTATTCCTGGCCTCTATAGTATGACTAAAAAGGGATGTGTCTTTCATAATAGCGCAAAGGTTTCAGACGCTCATAATATTTATTTAAAATTGTCTATCCATGGTGCCCACCGAGTTTCAGTTGGGAGGGTTCTTTTTGTTAGCCATTTCCTAGTGATAGCTGGTTTACCAGTAATCACTAATCCGGAGGTGTTTCCTCCGAACACATTGGTTGTGCGGCTTCCAGGGTGTTAAGCGGGCGGGGGTAAGAAGTGCAGGTTGCGGTCATGTTTTGTTTCGGAGGGACGCCCTGACTAGAATATCGCCCTCACGAGCTGTTGGGGAAGTTGCCAGACAGCCGATGAGACAAAGACGAATTATGGGGAGGAGGAAAAAGGGGGTTAAAAAAAAAACATACAAAAATTAAACAAGGTACAGTGGGGGGAAAAAAAGATTTAGCCACCACAATTGTGCAAGTTCTCCCACTTAAACGATTGAGAGAGGCCGTAATTTTTCATATACGGTACACGTAAATACGGAAAAGACAAAATTGAGAAGAAAAAAAAATCTGAAAAATCACATTGTAGGTTGTTTTATGAATTTATTTGCAAATTATGGTGGAAATACGTAGTTGGACCACCTACAAACAAGAAAGTTTCGGCACATAACATCAGACCTGTAACGTCGTCTTTTAAGAGCTCTCTGTACTCACTCGTTACCTGTATTAATGGCACCTGTTTGAAATGTTATCAGTATAAAAAGACACCTGGCCACAAAACCTCAAACAGTCACACTCCAAACTCCACATGGCCAAGACCAAAGAGTTGTCAAAGGCCACCAGTAACAAAATGTACAACCTGCACCAGCTGGGAAGACTGAATCTGAATAGTGTAAGTAGCTGGTTGAAGAAGAAAAAAACTGTGGGAGCACTTATTAGGAAATGAGAAGACATCCAAGACCACTGATAATCTCCCTCGACTCTGGGGCTCCACGCAAGATCTCACCCCGTGGGGGTCCAAATGATCACAAAACGGTGAGCAAAAAATCCAGAACCAAACGGGGGGGGACCTAGTGAATGACCGCCAGAGAGCGGGGACCCAAGTAACAAAGCTACCATCAGTAACACACTACGCCGCCAGGGACTCAAATCCTGACAGATGCAAGCGTTTGTTTTGTTCCTATGCTAAGCCAGTACATGTCCAGGCCCGTCCTTGAGGTAGTTTGCTAGAGTGCATGTGATGATCCAGAAGAGGATGGGAGAAAAATGTCATATGGTCAAATGAAACCAACATATAACTTTTTGGTAAAACTCAAACTCGTTAGGGTCTTTGGAGGAACAAAGCATGCTGAGTGGCCATCCAAAGAACACCATACTACTTTGAAGCATGGGGGTGGCAAATCATGCTTTGGGGGGGCGGTTTTTCTGCAAAGGGGACCAGGACAACTGATCCGTGTTCAGAAAAAAGAACACGGGAAAATTGGAGGGGTGAGCAAAGAGAAGGATGCAGAGAGAAATGAGTCAAAGGCAGACGTAGGGAGGTTAAAGTCACCCAGAACTGTGAGGGGGAGCCATCCTCAGGAAAGGAACTTATCAAGGCGTCAAGCTCATTGATTAACTCTACAAGGGGAAACCTGGAGGGCGATAAATGACAGGATGTTACGCTTGAATGGGGCTAGTGGACTGTGACAGCATGGAATTCAAATGAGGAGGTAGACAGATGGGTCAGGGGAAAAATAGAGAATGTCCACTTGGGAGAGATGAGGATTCCTGTGCCACCGCCGCGCTGACCAGATGCTCTCGGGTATGCGAGAACACATGGTTAGACGAGGAAAGAGCAGTAGGAGTATCAAATCAAATCAAATCAAATTCAAATCAAATCAAATTTTATTGGTCACATGCGCCGAATACAACAGGTGCAGACATTACAGTGAAATGCTTACTTACAGCCCTTAACAACAGTGCATTTATTTTAAACAAAAAAGTAAGAATAAAACAACAACAACAAAAAGTGTTGAGAAAAAAAAGAGCAGAAGTAAAATAAAAGTGACAGTAGGGAGGCTATATATACAGTAAAATAAAGTGACAGTAGGGAGGCTATATATACAGGGGGGTACCGTTGCAGAGTCAATGTGCGGGGGGCACCGGCTAGTTGAGGTAGTTGAGGTAATATGTACATGTGGGTCGAGTTAAAGTGACTATGCATAAGTACTTACTCAACAGAGTAGCAGCAGCGTAAAAAAGGATGGGGTGGGGGGGCAGTGCAAATAGTCCGGGTAGCCATGATTAGCTGTTCAGGAGTCTTATGGCTTGGGGGTAGAAGCTGTTGAGAAGTCTTTTGGACCTAGACTTGGCACTCCGGTACCGCTTGCCGTGCGGTAGCAGAGAGAACAGTCTATGACTAGGGTGGCTGGAGTCTTTGACAATTTTGAGGGCCTTCCTCTGACAACCGCCTGGTATAGAGGTCCTGGATGGCAGGGAGCTTTGCCCCAGTGATGTACTGGGCCGTACGCACTACCCTCTGTAGTGCCTTGCGGTCGGAGGCCAAGCAGTTGCCATACCAGGCGGTGATGCAAACCAGTCAGGATGCTCTCGATGGGTGCAGCTGTAGAATTTTTTGAGGATCTGAGGACCCATGCCAAATCTTTTTAGTCTCCTGAGGGGGAATAGGCTTTGTCGTGCCCTCTTCACGACTGTCTTGGTGTGTTTGGACCATGATAGTTCGTTGGTGATGTGGACACCAAGGAACTTGAAGCTCTCAACCTGTTCCACTACAGCCCCGTCGATGAGAATGGGGGCGTGCTCAGTCCTCTTTTTTTTTCCTGTAGTCCACAATCATCTCCTTTGTCTTGGTCACGTTGAGGGAGAGGTTGTTGTCCTGGCACCACACGGCCAGATCTCTGACCTCCTCCCTATAGGCTGTCTCATCGTTGTCGGTGATCAGGCCTACCACTGTTGTGTCGTCGGCAAACTTAATGATGGTGTTGGAGTCGTGCCTGGCCATGCAGTCATGGGTGAACAGAGAGTACAGGAGGGGACTGAGCACGCACCCCTGAGGGGCCCCCGTGTTGAGGATCAGTGTGGCAGATGTGTTGTTACCTACCCTTACCACCTGGGGGCGGCCCGTCAGGAAGTTCAGGATCCAGTTGCAGAGGGAGGTGTTTAGTCCCAGGATCCTTAGCTTAGTGATGAGCTTAGAGGGCACTATGGTGTTGAATGCTGAGCTGTAGTCAATGAACAGCATTCTCACGTAGGTGTTCCTCTTGTCCAGGTGGGAAAGGGCAGTGTGGAGTGCGATAGAGATTGCATCATCTGTGGATCTGTTGGGGCGGTATGCAAATTGGAGTGGGTCTAGGGTTTCTGGGATTATGCTGTTGATGTGAGCCATGACCAGTCTTTCAAAGCACTTCATGGCTACAGACGTCAGTGCTACGGGTCGGTAGTCATTTAGGCAGGTTATCTTAGAGTTCTTGGGCACGGGGACTATGGTGGTCTGCTTGAAACATGTTGGTATTACAGACTCAGTCAGGGACATGTTGAAAATGTCAGTGAAGACACTTGCCAGTTGGTCAGCACATGCTCGGAGTACACGTCCTGGTAATCCGTCTGGCCCTGCGGCCTTGTGAATGTTGACCTGCTTAAAAGTCTTACTCACATCGGCTACGGAGAGCGTGATCACATAATCGTCCGGAACAGCTGGTGCTCTCATGCATGCTTCAGTGTTGCTTGCCTCGAAGCGAGCATAGAAGTGGTTTAGCTCGTCTGGTAGGCTTGTGTCACTGGGCAGCTCGCGGCTGTGCTTCCCTTTGTAGTCTGTAATAGTTTTCAAGCCCTGCCACATCCGACGAGCGTCAGAGCCAGTGTAGTATGATTCAATCTTAGACCTGTATTGACTCTTTGCCTGTTTGATGGTTCGTCGGAGGTCATAGCGGGATTTCTTATAAGCGTCCGGGTTAGAGTCCCGTTCCTTGAAAGCGGCAGCTCTACCCTTTAGCTCAGTGCGGATGTTTCCTGTAATCCATGGCTTCTGGTTGGGGTATGTACGTACGGTCACTGTGGGGACGACATCATCGATGCACTTATTGATGAAGCCAGTGACTGATGTGGTGTACTCCTCAATGCTGTCTGAAGAATCCCGGAACATGTTCCAGTCTGTGCTAGCAAAACAGTCCTGTAGCTTAGCATCTGCGTCATCTGACCACTTTTTTATTAACCGAATCACTGGTGCTTCCTGCTTCAGTTTTTGCTTATAAGCAGGAATCAGGAAAATAGAGTTATGGTCAGATTTGCCAAATGGAGGGCGAGGGAGAGCTTTGTATGCGTCTCTGTGTGTGGAGAAAAGGTGGTCTAGAGTTTTTTTTCCCTCTGGTTGCACATTTAACATGCTGGTAGAAATTAGGTAGAACGGATTTAAGTTTCCCTGCATTAAAGTCCCCGGCTACTAGGAGCGTTGCATCTGGATGAGCGTTTTCCTGTTGATTAATGGCCTTGTACAACTCATTCAGTGCAATCTTAATGCCAGCATTGGTTTGTGGTGGTAAATATACAGCTATGAAAAATATAGATGAAAACTCTCTTGGTAAATAGTGTGGTCTACAGCTTATCATAAGATACTCTACCTCAGGCGAGCAAAACCTCGAGACTTCCTTAGTATTTGATTTTGTGCACCAGCTGTTGTTTACAAATATACAGAGACCGCCGCCCCTTGTCTTACCGGAGTCTGCCGTTCTGTCCTGTCGATGTAGCGTATAGCCTGCTAGCTGAATGTTATCATTGTTGTCGTTCAGCCACGACTCCGTGAAACATAAGATATTACAGTTTTTAATGTCCCGTTGGTAGGATAACCGTAATCTTAAATCGTCAATTTTATTCTCAAAAGATTGAACGTTGGCTAATAGGATTGATGGGAGAGGCAGTTTACTCGCTCGCCGTCGGATCCTTACAAGGCACCCGGATCTGCGTCCACGATATCTCCGTCTCTTCCTCACGCGAATGACGGGGATCTGGGCCTTGTCGGGTGTCCGTAGGAAATCCTTCGCGAACGCTTCGTTGAAGAAAAAATCTTTGTCCAATGTGAGGTGAGTAATCGCTGTCCTGATATCCAGAAGCTCTCTTTGGTTATAAGAGACGATGGCAGAAACATTATGTACAAAATAAATTACAAATAACGCGGAAAAACACACATAATAGTACAATTGGTTAGAGGGCTGTAAAACGGCAGCCATCTTCTCCGGCGCTGTTCAACTCAAACAGCAGTGTTTTCTGTGTTAATCCATGTTTCCGTCAGCGCCAAGAAGTCGAGGGACTGGAGGGTAGCATAGGCTGAGATTTACTCTGCCTTGTTGGCCGCAGAATGGCAGTTCCATAGGCTGCCAGGGACTCCACGTGGTTCGTGCGCGCAGGGACCACCAGATTAGAGTGGCAACAGCCACGTGGTGTAGCCTTTTCTGTGTGTTTGTACCTTGTGGGATTGGTAATAATCTGAGAAATATTTAGGGAGTCCCATTGCTTTAGGACTTGGTCAGGTGGTTTAAGCATGTCCCAGTTTAGGTCACCTAGCAGAACAAATTCAGACTTAGTGTAAGGGACCAGGACATAGCTTCGGGCAGGTAGGGTAGAGGCCGGTGCTGATGGTGAACGATAACATCCAGCAACAGTCAACAAAGAGCTATTTGAAAGTTTAATGCAAATCACATTGTTTGGGGACAGACTTGGTGGAGACAACTGAACACTGAAGGTGTTCCTTGGTAAAGATTGCCACTCCACCACCTTTGGAAGATCTGTCTTGCTGAAAGAGGTTATAACCAGAAAGGTTAACGTCAGTGTTCAAAACACTCTTTCTTAACCACGTCTCAGTAATGACCAACACATCTGGATTGGAGCTGTGAACCCACACTTTCAATTGATCAATTTTAGGTAATAAGCTTCTAGTGTTAACGTGCAGAAAACCCAGGCTTTTACAAGACAGATATCAGAGCACAAGTCAGAATTGGGGCTAGCAACAGTAGATGGGCCAGGGTGTTCATGCACATTTCCAGATATGATCAACAGTAATACAATGAGGGCACGGCAGATGACAGGGAGAGCTCTGCAGTGTTGATTTTTTTTGGCAACAAGATCATATTGTGCAGCAATTTCATCAGGTATCATGAATACAAAGCCGGCGAGAGGGGGTTAGAATAGGATGGGAGGCCAAGAGTCCGTGTAACCAATAGAGAGTCAGAGTCCCGAGTGAGGGAACAAACATAGTCAGTCCCACGGTTGGGTAATTAAGCAAGTTCATAGTCAACAAAGCACGCAGGAGTCATGAGGCAAATAGCATAAAGTACAAGAAAAAAACACAACGACTTGGGGCTAGCCATTGTAAATTCAAAGAGTCACTCGCCCCAACAAACAAGATAACTTGAGAGAGTAGCTCTCTGTGAGTCCAGTAGGCTATAAAAGTATGATATTAAATAAATAAATAAATAGTAGGCCTATCCTAGTTAATTAAAGTGTTTCTGAGTAAGCTCACATAATAAGCTTCACAAGTTAATTAGCCTACATAAAATTGCGATCAGTCCCAAGTCTGCGGTGTGTGTGTATGTGCGTGTGTGCTGGAGGCGAACGAAAGCTCGGGAGAGAGAGGAGAGTGTGGCAGGGGTACCTGTACCAGACAGGGGGAGACTGGCCAGGGCAGACGGTGAACAGATCGCCAGGTGGAATCAAAGCAGCAGTGCAGCAGGCAACGGGTGTAGGGGTCACACCCGCTTGGGAGAAGCTTTTTTCTTTTTTCGGGAGGCAGATTCCTTGTAGAAAATCCCAGCTAGCTAGCTAACGTAGCTAGCAAGTCTCTGTCCACCGTTTTTTTTCCATGTACAAAAGGAAGTCGTTAGCTAACTATATCTTCAGTTTCGGTGAATGGTGTTTTACGACGTCCAAACAAAGTTGTCCTATGGCTGTTGTATTTTGGAGATTGCGAGGAGGATATATTTTGATGTGATCAAAGCAACAATATTGTTTCTTATTGAGGTAATTTACAACTGAAGTGTCCTGGCTGCATATCAGTTCAAAATAGAGATGAATCCAGGGGGTACTGTATTGTAATGACCACTGCACAGAGGGAGGGGGCTTCAAAGGCCTCTACATTTGGGTGGGGGAGGCTATGAATCTCTCCTGCCATTGTTGGGCTCAAGGGCTTTGACACCTCTCACTTCACACCTCAGGGCTAATTGAAGTTGCAGCCGGATCTGTTCTGTCCTAGTAAGCTTGGTAGCCTTAACTTAGCATTCAGCCCTTATAGTAAAAATATATAATTGTAATGTATTTTACTTATTGGCTTTAAAAGTAGCTTCAGACTGAACATTACTCACTCAGTTCCAGGTTGGATGGTGTTCTCAGGTTTCTGTTTATTTTGCTGGTCGTTGGTTTGCCAGAGCACCGCACACTTAAACCGGAAGCCAGCCACACCAATGTGTCGGAGGAAACACCATTCAACTGACGACCGAGGTCAGCCTGTAGGCGCCCGGTCTGCCACAAGGAGTCGCTAGAGCGCAATGAGTCAAGTAAAGCCCCCCCCCAGCCAAACCCTCCCCTAACCCAGACGACGCTGGGCCAATTGTGCGACCGCTCTATGGGACTCCCGATCACGGCCAGTTGTGATACAGCCCGGGATCAAGCCAGGGTCTATAGTGATGCCTCTAGCACTGCGATGCAGTGCCTTAGACCGCTGCGCCACTCGGGAGGCCCACAAGTGAGTTTTTTCAATAAGAAATTATTATCAATAACATTAAAGGCTGCACTGAAATCTAACAATACAATTATCATCTTATTATCCATTTATTTTAACCAATCATCAGCCATCTGAGTCAGTGCAGTACAAGTTGAGTGTCCTCTCCTATATGCATGCTGAAAGTCAGGAGTTAACTTGTTCTTTGAAAAAAAGCATTGCATTTGTTCAAAAAGAATTCTCCACCAGATTACTAACAACAAACAGTAAACTGATTGGGCAGCTGTTAGAGCCAGCAAAGGTTGCTTTACTATTTTAAGGTAGTAGAATTACTTTAGCTTCCTTCCACGCCTTTGGGCAGACACTCCTTTAGACTTTGGTTAAAGACATGGCAAATAGGGGTGGCAATACAGTCTTCTACCATTATTATTTGAATTTTTGTACCTCGTTTTTATTGAAGAACACACAAAAAAATGTTAAAATAAAACATTTGTAAAAAATATAAAAAATAAGGTCTGGCAGGTACAGCATATCATACGTTCATCAGATTAGTAACAGTAACATCATCTTTGAATTAGACACATTTCAAGTACGAAACCCATTTTCTCTAGTATTCCTGGCCTCTCTCCTCATGAGTTCTTAAAGCAAAGGTCAGACGCTCCATATAATATTTATTTAACAATGTCTATCCATTGTGCCACGGTGGGAGGGTCTTTTTGTAGCCATTTCCTAGTGATAGCCTGTTTACCAGTAATCCTAATCCGGAGGTGTTTCCTCCGACACATTGGTGTGGCTGGCTTCCGGGTTAAGCGGGCGGGTGTTAAGAAGTGCGGTTTGGCGGGTCATGTTTCGGAGGACGCATGACTCGAATATCGCCTCCCGAGCCTGTTGGGGAGTTGCAGCGATGAGACAAGATCGAAATTGGGGAGGAAAAGGGGGTAAAAAAAATAACATACAAAAATTCAACAGGTACAGTGGGGGAAAAAAGTATTTAGTCACCCACCAATTGTGCAAGTTCTCCCACTTAAAAAGATGAGAGAGGCCTGTAATTTTCATCATAGGTACACGTAAACTACGACAGACAAATTGAGAAGAAAAAAATCCTGAAAATCACATTGTAGGTTTTTTTATGAATTTATTTGCAAATTATGGTGGAAAATAAGTATTTGGACACCTACAAACAAGCAAGATTTCTGGCACTAACAGACCTGTAACTTCTTCTTTAAGAGGCTCCTCTGTACTCCACTCGTTACCTGTATTAATGGCACCTGTTTGAACTTGTTATCAGTATAAAAGACACCTGTCCACAACCTCAAACAGTCACACTCCAAACTCCACTATGGCCAAGACCAAAGAGTTGTCAAAGGACACCAGTAACAAAATTGTACACCTGCACCAGGCTGGGAAGACTGAATCTGCAATAGGTAAGTAGCTTGGTTTGAAGAAATCAACTGTGGGAGCAATTATTAGGAAATGGAAGACATACAAGACCACTGATAATCTCCCTCGATCTGGGGCTCCACGCAAGATCTCACCCCGTGGGGTCAAAATGATCACAAGAACGGTGAGCAAAAATCCCAGAACCACACGGGGGGACCTAGTGAATGACCTGCAGAGAGCTGGGACCAAAGTAACAAAGCCTACCATCAGTAACACACTACGCCGCCAGGGACTCAAATCCTGCAGTGCAAGCCGTGTCCCTATGCTTAAGCCAGTACATGTCCAGGCCCGTCTGAAGTTTGCTAGAGTGCATTTGGATGATCCAGAAGAGGATTGGGAGAATGTCATATGGTCAAATGAAACCAAAATATAACTTTTTGGTAAAAACTCAACTCGTCGTGTTTGGAGGACAAAGAATGCTGAGTTGCATCCAAAGAACACCATACCTACTGTGAAGCATGGGGGTGGAAACATCATGCTTTGGGGCTGTTTTTCTGCAAAGGGACCAGGACAACTGATCCGTGTAAAAGAACGAATGAATGGGGCCATGTATCGTGAGAATTTGAGTGAAAACCTCCTTCCATCAGCAAGGGCATTGAAGATGAAACGTGGCTGGGTCTTTCAGCATGACAATGATCCCAAACACACCGCCCAGGCAACGAAGGAGTGGCTTCGTAAGAAGCATTTCAAGGTCCTGGAGTTGCCTAGCCAGATCTCAACCCCATAGAAAATCTTTGGAGGGAGTTGAAAGTCTGTGTTGCCCAGCGACAGCCCCAAAACATCACTGCTCTAGAGGAGATTTGCATGGAGGAATGGGCCAAAATACCAGCAACAGTGTGTGAAAACCTTGTGAAGACTTACAGAAAACGTTTGACCTGTGTCATTGCCAACAAAGGGTATATAACAAAGTATTGAGAAACTTTTGTTATTGACCAAATACTTTTTTTCCACCATAATTTGCAAATAAATTCATTAAAAATCATACAATGTGATTTTCTGGAATTTCTTTTCTCATTTTGTCTGTCATAGTTGACATGTACCTATGATGAAAATTACAGGCCTCTCTCATCTTTTTAAGTGGGAGAACTTGCACAATTGGTGGCTGACTAAATACTTTTTTTCCCCACTGTACTTTTCTCTATTGTGTAGAGTGTTTCTTTGAGGATAAAATACCCAAGTAAAGTTTTTAAATCGTTTTTTTATACTCCCGAAGTTGTATGCGTTAGTGAATACTTCGATCAATTTCTGAGGTGCCTGAGGGTCAATCACTTTTATTTATTTTTAAAAGCAGTGTCGAACCTGTAGGTACCTGTAAAAAAAAAAATCCTGAGTGGCGCAGTGGTCTAAGGCACTGCATCGCAGTGCTAACTGTGCCACTAGAGATCCTGGTTCAAATCCAGGCTCTGTCGCAGCCGGCCGCAACCGGGAGACTCATGGGCGGCGCACAATTGGCCCAGCGTCGTCCAGGGTAGGGGAGGGAATGGCCGGCAGGGATGTAGCTCAGTTGATAGAGCATGGCGTTTGCAACGCCAGTGTTGTGGGTTCGATTCCCACGGGGTGCCAGTATAAAAAAATATGTATTCACTAACTGTAAGTCGCTCTGGATAAGAGCGTCTGCTAAATGACTAAAATGTAAATGTAAAAATCTTGTTTATCCAAGCCATGTTTTTTACTTAGGTCCTGGAAGTTCTCTAGATCCCCATTCCTTATAATTGTACAAAACGATGTGATGCCTTTTTGCATCCACTGTTTAAATCTGCTCTCCTGAATTGCAGGAATGAAGCTGGGGTCATATGCGGGCCAGCTCAGCAGTTTGACCTCCCTGTCTAAATGAATTTGCTTAACTACCATAAACCATGTCTTAAGAAATAAATTAATACACTGATTTTGTCTTTTGTATATTTCCATTACTATGTCCTTATTACCCAAAACTGACTGTATGGGTATCTCTGTCAAAATAGTCTCGATGTTTTTCCATTTGGATTCTTCTTCTGAATTGCACAAACACACCAGAGGTCTCAATTGGGCTGACACAAAATAATATTTTAGGCCATACCCCCCCCCCCCCCCCCCCCCCCCATCCCACCTAAAACTGTTTAGGATGTTGCGCCATACATCAAGTAGTCCTAAATCCTGTAATATCCTATTGATATTTTTAGCAACCAGGCTAATTTTCCTATTTTGATTTGTGCTGTCCAACCTTGAGTTTAAAACCATGTTAAAATCCCCTCCTCAGATAAGAGTGCCAGAGGTTTCTGTGGTAATTAAATCAAACACCTTCCTGTAGAAGACCATGTTACTCCCCGGAGGCGCGTATACATTAAATAATGTAACTTCCTTGTTATCCAGTTTACATTTAACAAAGATAAATCTACCCTCCTTGTCTTTTATTTCTGATATAAACTCAAAATTAACTGAATTTGGGATCAAGATTGCAACGCCCCTTCTACCCATTTTATATGAAGAAAAAAAGGTATTCCTATCTCCCATTTTCTTGAGTTTCTTGTGTTCTGGTGGGGATAAGTGAGTTTCCTGCCAGAATAGTATGTCAATTCTCTCCCGTTTGATCTTTGCTATTACCTTACTTCTCTTGATGGCACTTCCCAATCCGTTTGCATTGAGACTTATGACCTTAAATTCCCGATGATGCATCGATATAAACCAAAACACCTGTGCACTGTAAAAGCCTGCTTAACATGAAAAAACAAGAACAAAAAAAAAGTGAACGAAGGTGGGAAAATACTTTGTTATTTGGACTCCCATGTTAGAGGACTGTCTCTTGCCTCTGGAGTTTGAGGGGATGAGCCTGACCGCTGGAGGGGCCCCTCGCTCAAATATAAAAATACGTGACACAGACACAGACCTGTTGGAACCGAAAATAAAAAGGGTGCCCTTTTCGTCACTTACTCACATCGGTTAATTACAAGAAGAAAATAGATAGGTCATGCATGTATATCATGAATCCTCCCCATGACTATTAAATCCGTTAAATCCTATTCAGTGTCTTCCATATTCTTGTTCGAAATGCCTGAGTCGCTCTTGAATGTGAATGTCCTCACGCGAGGTGACTTCCCTCTTTCTCCGCGACTCTGCTCGCCGACCACGGTCCATGGGAGGACCTGCTCGAGTTTTTCCGCTGGTGAAAACTCCTTTCTCCTGGCGGTATACTCCACTGGGATGTCCCTCAACCTCAGGTCCTCAGCGGCCTCGTCTGCATGCTCGTATGTAACCAGGCCATTATCCAGAAATACCCGCAATTGTGCCGGGAATGGTGTTTGGAAGCGAATCCCTTTCTCTTTTAGTGCCTTCATGATTGGGGTGTATTCCTTCCTTCTTTTCAGTATGTCTCCCGCGTAGTCATGATCAAAGAACACTCGTTGGCCTTGGAAGTTAACAGGCTTTTTCCAGGCTGTGCGGGGGACTTTCTCTTTGACTGAGAATTGTAGGAACGTACAACTATAGACCCTCCACAAATTTGGGCATGGAGTCTTTTTCTGCGCCCTCTGCCTTGGAATAAAGTCTAATGTAATTACGACGTGAAAAACCTTCGAGTTCTGTCACTTTTGTCTGTGGTGTGTGTGGTGTTTTCAAAGACTGTACAAGTGCGTCCTTGACCGTAATGTTCCATGTGTCCGTTTCCCCAATGTGCTGTTCTGCATCCCCCATTCTTGTAGATATGCTGTAAAGTTCCTCTCAAAAGCCAGCGAGCGCCTCGCGCAATTCCTCCTTCATCACCTCACGAAATGAGGGTTATTTTGCTGCTGTTAGATTGTTTGAACTAGCATTAGCCATCTCTGTTCGTCAACGATTTAAGCTTCTCCTGTCTTGTTACGGACTATCTGTCATGCCCTGACTCTGGGGACTCTTATTTGTTGAGTCAGGGGGTGATTTTCTATGTTGTATTTTCTATGTTTGTTCTAGTATGTGTAGTTCTATGTTGGCCGGTGTGGTTCCCAATCAGAGGCAGCTGTCACTCGTTGTCTCTGATTGGGGATCATACTTAGGCAGCCTATTGGCACTCGTTAAGTGATGGGATCTTGTTCCGTGTAAGGTATGTTGTTTGTGTCTACCTTGGACTTCACTTTTCATTTAGTTTGTTGTTTTGTCGTTGTGTTTATTCGGTATAATAAACATGTATGCATATCACGCATACACGCTTGGTCCGTCCCGTCAATGAACGAACGTGACACTATCGTTGTAGCTCCACTACCTTTTCCTATTTTCCCCTTTTCTATTTTAGTTTAAGTTACTATAATGCTCAGAGTAAATCATTTAATTTAGGGGGGAAATACCCAACCAAAGTGCAGTGCGAAAAATCAGGCAACCATTTCCTAAATTGCGTCACCGGAAGCCCAGTCTTCTACCATTCTTTATAGTTTCCCATCCAGGTTGTCTATACCTGGTGGCTTATCATTATTGATGGATAACAATAGTTTTTTTCAACCTGTTCCACACAAACTTGACCAAATTCGGCCAGCAGCGACAGAGTCCATAGAGGAATACAGACGCTTCCTACTGGACACTTCTCAGCTGCGAGCTCTCCCGCCTTCACAGCATTATTGGGAGTGGAGTCACAGCTGCGTTCTGCCCGACTGGCTAGACTGCACTTTAAAGCGTGGTTACGCCATTCAGTTTCGCCGGTCTCCTACACCCTTCAGGGGAATTGTGGAGATGGTGATGACATCACCAGAGAAAGAGCAGCTCTGAACAAAGAAATTGCAGAACTCTGGGCTAAGGAGGCAGTCACAGTGGTTCCCCCATAGCAGAGAAACAACTAACTCTATTCGCCCTATTTTCTTATGCCAAAGAAATCGAGGGAGTGAGGCCGATTTTTGATTTACGCACTCTAAACAAAAAGATAGCCAAAACGCCTTTTCGTATGCTCACAACAAAATGTCTACTGGAATGTATCCACAACAACGGTTTTGCACAAGCATAGACCTGAAGGATATGTACTTTCATGTGCCACTGGTGCCACATCACAGGAATTTACTACGCTTTGACTTCAAGGGAGAGGCGTACGTGTACATGAGCATGCCATTCAGGTACACCCTGGCTCCTCTGAATTTTTCCAAATGTGTGGAGGTGGTTTTGGAGACACTGGGGCAGCTTTAGAGACACTGCTTCGTCAGGATTCTACATAGCCGCCCCACTCACCTCTCTCCTTAAGGGTGGGCCTCAGAAGCTGGCCTGGAACCCTGAGGCTGACGCTGCCTTCAAGAGGCTGAAGGAGAGGTTCACCACAGCACCCATCCTAAAACACCCAGATCCATCTCGACCTTTCATCCTGGAGGTGGACACATTGGAGGAGGGCGTGGTGTGGTCCTCTCCCAGCGGCAAGGTAAGCCAGAGAAAATGTATCCCTGTGCCTTTTCCTCGAAAAAGCTTAGCCCCGCAGAGAGGAACTATGGAGTTGGAGACAGGGACCTGTCGGCGGTGGTCCTCGCTCTGGAGGTATGGAGACACTGGCTGGAGGGCGCAGTCCATCCATTCCAGATTCTCACTGACCACCGGAATTTGGAGCACATACGGGCAGCGAAACGGATGAACTCTCGTCAAGCCAGGTGGGCCCAATTTCTTACTCACTTTCAATTCATTCTGTCCTACCACCCAGGATCCCAGAATGTGAAAGCCGACGCACTCTCCAGGATGCACCATACCGAAGAACGGAAGCATCTGGGGGTCCTATCCTGACCTCGTCTCTCATTGTTGCACCTGTCGTTTGGGATGTGAACAAAGACATCCACCTGGTTGCTCAGGAGGACCCAGCGCCTGCCCCTTATGGGATGTGTATGTGATTATGCAATTGTGTGCCTAGTTCAATTCTAGTTCATGATTACTCCTGCCCACTAGTTGTTGACTAGGTGTGAGTGGGTTAACTGAGTATACAGTAGTTGTTTACATCATGTGTTAAAAACAGAAATACCTTATTTACATAAGTATGCAAACCCTTCACCATGAGACTCGAAATTGAGCTCAGGTGCATCCTGTTTCCATTGATCAACGTTGAGATGTTTCTACAACTTGATTGGAGTCCACCTGTGGTAATTTCAATTGATTGGACATGATTTGGAAATGCACACAACTGTCTAAATAAGGTCCCACAGTTGACAGTGCATGTCAGAGCAAAAACCAAGCCATGAGATTGAAGGAATTGTCCGTAGAGCTCCGCGACAGGATTGTGTCGAGGCACAGTTCTGGGGAAGTGGGTACCAAAAAATGTCTGCAGGATTGAAGGTCCCCAAGAACACAGTGGCCTCCATCATTCTTAAATGGAAGAAGTTTGGAACCACCAAGACTTTTCCAAGAGCTGGCCGTCCGGCCAAACTGAGCAATCGGGGGAGAAGGGCCTTGGTCAGGGAGGTGACCAAGAACCCGATGGTCACTCTGACAGAGCTCCAGAGCTCCTCTGTGGAGATGGGGGAACCTTCCAGAAGGACAACCATCTCTGCAGCACTCTACCAATCAGGCCTTTATGGTAGAGTGGCCAGACGGAAGCCACTCCTCAGTAAAAGGCACATGACAGGCCGCTTGGAGTTTGCCAAAAGGCACCCTAAAGGACTCTCAGATCATGAGAAACAATATTCTCTGGTCTGATGAAACCATGATTGAACTCTTAGGCCTGAATGCCAAGCGTCACGTCTGGAGGAAACCTGGCACCATCCCTACGGTGAAGCATGGTGGTGGCAGCATTATGCTGTGGGGATGTTTTTCAGCGGAAGGGATTGGGAGACCAGTCAGGATTGAGGGAAAGATGAACGGAGCAAAGTACAGAGAGATCCTTGATGAAAATCTGCTCCAGAGCGTTCATGACCTCAGACTGGGGCGAAGGTTCATCTTCCAACTGGACAACGTACCTAAGCACACAGCCAAGACAACGCAGAAGTGGCTTCGGGACAAGTTTCTGAATGTCCTTGAGTAGCCCAGCCTGAACCCGGACTTGAACCCGATCGAACATCTCTGGAGAGACCTGAAAATAGCTGTGCAGCGACGCTCCCCATCCAACCTGACGGAGCTTGAGAGGATCTGCGGAGAGGAATGGGAGAAACTCCCCAAATACAGGTGCCAAGCTTGTAGCGTCATACCCAAGAAGACTCGTGGCTGTAATCGCTGCCAAAACGTGCGTCAAAGTACTGAGTAAAGGGTCTGAATACTTATGTAAATGTGATATGCTTCTTCTTTTTTTCGCACCAATTTCTAAAAACCTGTTTTTGCTTTTTGCTTTTTGCTTTTTTGCTTTTTTGCTGTTTTGAACATCTCTGGAGAGACCTGAAAATAGCTGTGCAGCGACGATCCCCATCCATTCAAAACATTCTAAAATCCTGTTTTTGCTTTGTCATAATGGGGTATTGTGTGTAGATTGATGAGGGGGAAAAAACAATTTAAACAATTTTATAATAAGGCTGTAACGTAACAAAATGTGGAAAAATTATTTCCGAATGCATTGTAGGGGCTAGTGTGCTCCGATTGTCTGGGGAGCATGTATTGAATTCATATCATCTATTGCCCTTGCGAAAAAATATTATAATCAGAGTGCAGTATAACTGCAGTTACAGTGAGGGAAAAAAGTATTTGATCCCCTGCTGATTTTGTACGTTTGCCCACTGACAAAGAAATGATCAGTCTATAATTTTAATGGTAGGTTTACAGTGGGGGAAAAAAGTATTTAGTCAGCCACCAATTGTGCAAGTTCTCCCACTTAAAAAGATGAGAGCGGCCTGTAATTTTCATCATAGGTACACGTCAACTATGACAGACAAATTGAGAAAAGAAAATCCAGAAAATCACATTGTAGGATTTTTTATGAATTTATTTGCAAATTATGGTGGAAAATAAGTATTTGGTCACCTACAAACAAGCAAGATTTCTGGCTCTCACAGACCTGTAACTTCTTCTTTAAGAGACTCCTCTGTCCTCCACTCGTTACCTGTATTAATGGCACCTGTTTGAACTTGTGATCAGTATAAAAGACACCTGTTCACAACCTCAAACAGTCACACTCCAAACTCCACTATGGCCAAGACCAAAGAGCTGTTAAAGGACACCAGAAACAAAATAATAGACCTGCACCAGGCTGGGAAGACTGAATCTGCAATAGGTAAGCAGCTTGGTTTGAAGAAATCAACTGTGGGAGCAATTATTAGGAAATGGAAGACATACAAGACCACTGATAATCTCCCTCGATCTGGGGCTCCACGCAAGATCTCACCCCGTGGGGTCAAATTGATCACAAGAACGGTGAGCAAAAATCCCAGAACCACACGGGGGGACCTAGTGAATAACCTGCAGAGAGCTGGGACCAAAGTAACAAAGTAACACACTACGCCGCCAGGGACTCAAATCCTGCAGTGCCAGACGTGTCCCCCTGCTTAAGCCAGTACATGGGGGTGGAAACATCATTGCTTTGGGGCTGTTTTTCTGCAAAGGGACCAGGACGACTGATCCGTGTAAAGGAAAGAATGAATGGGGCCATGTATCGTGAGATTTTGAGTGAAAACGTCCTTCCATCAGCAAGGGCATTGAAGATGAAACGTGGCTGGGTCTTTCAGCATGACAATGATCCCAAACACACCGCCCGGGCAACGAAGGAGTGGCTTTGTAAGAAGCATTTCAAGGTCCTGGAGTGGCCTAGCCAGTCTCCAGATCTCAACCCCATTGAAAATCTTTGGAGGGAGTTGAAAGTCTGTGTTGCCCAGCGATAGCCCCAAAACATCACTGCTCTAGAGGAGATCTGCATGGAGGAATGGGCCAAAATACCAGCAACAGTGTGTGAAAACCTTGTGAAGACTTACAGAAAACGTTTGACCTGTGTCATTGCCAACAAAGGGTATATAACAAAGTATTGAGAAACTTTTGTTATTGACCAAATACTTATTTTCCACCATAATTTGAACATAAATTCATTAAAAATCCTACAATGTGATTTTCTGGATTTTTCTTTCTCATTTTGTCTGTCATAGTTGACGTGTACCTATAATGAAAATTACAGGCCTCTCGTCTTTTTAATGGGAGAACTTGCACAATTGGTGGCTGACTAAATACTTTTTTCCCCCACTGTATTTGAACAGTGAGAGACAGAATAACAACAACAAAATAGATAAAAACTCATGTCAAAAATGTTATAAATGTATTTGCATTTTAATGAGGGAAATAAGTATTTGACCCCTCTCAATCAGAAAGATTTCTGGCTCCCTTTAAGAATGTGCTCCTAATCTCAGCTCATTACCTGTATAAAAGACACCTGTCCACAGAAGCAATTAATCTATCAGATTCCAAACTCTCCACCATGGCCAAGACCAAAGAGCTCTCCAAGGATGTAAGAGACAAGATTGTAGACCTACACATGGCTGGAATGGACTACAAGAGCATCGCCAAGCAGCTTGGTGAGAAGGTGACAACAGTTGGTGCGATTATTCGCAAATGGAAGAAACACAAAAGAACTGTCAATCTCCCTCGGCCTGGGGCTCCATGCAAGTTCTCACCTCGTGGAGTTGCAATGATCATGAGAATGGTGAGGAATCAGCCCAGAACTACACGGGAGGAACTTGTCAATGATCTCAAGGCAGCTGGGACCATAGTCCCCAAGAAAACAATTGGTAACATACTACGCCATGAAGGACTGAAATCCTGCAGCGCCCGCAAGGTCCCCCTGCTCAATAAAGCACATATACAGGCCCGTCTGAAGTTTGCCAATGAACATCTGAATGATTCAGAGGAGAACTGGGTGAAAGTGTTGTGGTTAGATGAGACCAAAATCAAGCTCTTTGGCATCAAATCACCCCAAGAACACCATCCCCACGTCAAACATGGAGGTGGAAACATTATGCTTTGGGGGTGTTTTTCTGCTAAGGGGACAGGACAACTTCACCGCATCAAAGGGACGATGGACGGGGCCATGTACCGTCAAATCTTGTGTGAGAACTTCCTTCCCTCAGTCAGGGCATTGAAAATGGGTCGTGGATGGGTATTCCAGCATGACAATGACCCAAAACACACGGCCAAGGCAACAAATGAGTGGCTCAAGAAGAAGCACATTAAGGTCCTGGAGTGGCCTAGCCAGTCTCCAGACCTTAATCCCATAGAAAATCTGTGGAGGGAGCTGAAGGTTCGAGTTGCCAAACGTCAGGCTCGAAACCTTAATGACTTGGAGAAGATCTGCAAAGAGGAGTGGGACAAAATCCCTCCTGAGATGTGTGCAAACCTGGTGGCCAACTACAAGAAACGTCTGACCTCTGTGATCGCCAACAGGGGTTTTGCCACCAAGTACTAAGTCATGTTTTGCAGAGGGGTCAAATACTTATTTCCCTCATTATAATGCAAATCAATTTATAACATTTTTGACATGTGTTTTTCTGATTTTTGTTGTTGTTATTCTGTCTCTCACTGTTTAAATAAACCTACCATTAAAAAGATAGACTGATCATGTCTTTGTCAGTGAGCAAACTTACAAATTCAGCAGGGGATCAAATACTTTTTTCCCTCACTGTATAGGCGCGGAAAGTAGTGGTGTTGAGAGAAAGAATTCTCACAAAAGTTGTGCACTGGGCCTTTACTACTGTATTATTAGCGGCTCGATTTAGATGTCTGTAGCGCCTTTGTAAGGGTCGCTACCTAGGTCGAGGGGTAAACCAATGTTGGTC
>LR778287.1:34959134-35005811 GCA_902810595.1 Coregonus sp. 'balchen' | reverse complement strand
TTTTTTCCCCGCAGCCATCTCTGGACAAACATTTAGAGGGAAGAGGACGAAAGGTTGAAAGAGGAAGAGGGGGAAGATTTAGCCATATTCCAGCAACTTAGAAGGTGTTATAATTGTGGCGGTTGGTCACTTTGCCCGGAGGAATGGGCCGGGGGAAAAACACCATAGGTAATTTCAGAGGAAGATACAGGGGCCAGTCAAGATCATCTGGAGGACCGGTGAACCCTTATAGGGGCCCGGAGCAAGGATTCTAGGGGTGCCCAGAAGATCCGAAAGGGGGGTGTCAGCTGGTAGCATCAGGACCGGAAAAAGATCCAACAATTGAGGTGAAAAAATGGAAGTGATGGCGGATAGCTGAGCTGCTTTTACTTGTTTCGGCCTGAAGATGCTACACATCTCCTATGTCCAATCAACTAATTAGGACAATCGGATTTGAGGGAGTGAAACAGCTGATTCCTCTTATGGAACCAATTGAGCTCTGCTATAAAAATCTGAAAATTACAATACCCATACTGGTATCAGAACATACACCTATTGCATTGTTGGGGAAGAGATGCATTGTGTAAGTTGAACTGTACAATAAATGTACACCAGACGGCTGTCTGGTAGAAAGTGCCAAAGGAAAAGGTTTTCCAATTGTTGATGATGACAGAGATGGATTCTTCTACAGTATTCTGGATTGGAAATCTCAGTGAAGATTTTTTGAAGCAGGCTAAGATATGGGAGAAATTCATTGTGGCAAATATGCCAGATGCGAGGCTTCCGGAATATCCATTTCATTGTACGCTCAAGTATTTCAAGAATGCTGCCCAATTGAACTCAGAGGAATTGTCAAGGGGTGCTGAAGGTGGGTGTGGTGCATGAATCAAGCGCAGGACGCAGAAGCTCAGTCCAAAAGACTTTAGTGCAATAATCACGTAGAAAATAAGCACAATAAGCCCGAAGGCGAAATCACTGCGCACACAGGCGTCAAACAAACGGCGCACTAACATGTGCAAAAACCCTCTCCAAAACACTGGAGGGAAGTACGTAGCTTCAACACGAAAACAGAAGAGCAATCACACACAAAGACAAACACAACCAACGAGAACTAAATAGGACACTAACGAGGACTAACAAGACACAGGTGTACAACATAAAGACAAAACCAAACGAACATGAAACATCGATCGGTGGCAGCTAGTACTCCGGGGACGACGACCGCCGAAGCCTGCCCGAACCAGGAGGAGGAGCAGCCTCGGCCGAAACCGTGACAGTACCCCCCCCCCCCCCCCTTGACGTCGCGGCTCCAGCCGTGCGCCGACCCCGGCCTCGGGGACGACCAGGAGGACACGGAGCAGGGCGCGCAGGATGGTCCCGGTGGAACTCCGACAGGAGAGATGGGTCTAGGATGTCCCTCCGCGGCACCCAGCACCGCTCCTCCGGGCCGTACCCCTCCCACTCCACGAGATACTGGAGACCCCCCATCCGGCGTCTGGAGTCCAAGATGGACCGAACGGTGTACGCCGGAGCCCCCTCGATGTCCAGTGGGGCGGAGGAGTCTCTCCTATCTCATTGTCCTGGAGTGGACCAGCTACCACCGGCCTGAGAAGAGACACATGGAACGAGGGGTTAATATTCTTATACTCAACAGGTAGATGTAACCTATAACACACCTCGTTCAATCTTCTCAGGACTTTAAAGGGCCCCACAAACCGCCGACCCAGCTTCCGGCAGGGCAGGCGGAGGGGTAGGTTTCTGGTAGAGAGCCAGACTCGATCTCCGGGTGCGTACACCGGCCCCTCACTGCGGTGGAGATCGGCGCTCGCCTTGTGACGAAGGACGGCCCGCTGCAGGTGGACGTGGGCAGCGTTCCACGTCTCTTCCGAGCGCCTCATCCAATCATCCACCGCAGGGGCCCTCGATCTGGCTCTGCTGCCACGGTGCCAGAACCGGCTGGTAACCTAACACACATTGAAAGGGGGTTAGGTTGATAGAGGAGTGGCGGAGAGAGTTCTAGGCCATCTCGGCCCAGGGAATGTACCGTGCCCACTCCTCAGGCCGGTCCTGGCAATACAACCTCAGAAACCTACCCACATTCTGGTTGACACGTTCTACCTGCCCGTTGCTCTCCGGGTGGTACCCTGAGGTAAGGCTAACCGAGACCCCCCAAACGCTCCATGAACGCTCTCCAAACACGGGAGGTAAACTGGGGGCCTCGATCAGACACTATATCCTCGGGTACCCCGTAATGCCGGAAGACGTGGGTAAATAGGGCCTCAGCGGTCTGTAGGGCAGTAGGAAGACCCGACATAAGGAGAAGACGACAGGCCTTATAGAACCGGTCCACAACGACCAGTATGGTGGTATTCCCCTGAGAGAGGGGAAGGTCTGTTACAAAATCCACCGAGAGGTGGGACCATGGTCGTTGTGGAACGGGCAGGGGTTGTAACTTACCCCTGGGCAGATGTCGGGGCGCCTTACACTGGGCGCACACCGAGCAGGAGGAGACATAAACCCTCACATCCCTAGCCAAAGTAGGCCACCAGTATTTAGTGCTAAGGCAATGCACTGTCCGGCCAATACCCGGATGTCCAGAGGAGGGTGACATGTGAGCCCAGTAAATGAGTCGATCCCGAATCTCGAGCGGAACGTACTTCCGACCCTCAGGACACTGTGGAGGGCTGGGGTCGGTACGCAACGCTCGCTCGATTTCGGCATCGACCTCCCACACCACCGGTGCCACAAGGCAAGACTCCGGTAGTATGGGAGTAGGCTTAACGGACCTCTCCTCCGTGTCATACCGCCGGGACAGTGCATCTGCCTTACCATTCTGGGACCCCAGGGATGTACGTGATTTTAAATACGAACCTGGTGAGAAACATACTCCATCGAGCCTGGCGAGGGTTCAGTCTCCTCGCTGCCCGGATGTACTCCAGGTTCCGATGGTCAGTCAAAATGAGGAAAGGGTGTTGAGCCCCCTCAAGCCAATGCCTCCACACCTTAAGGGCTTGAACTACAGCTAACAGCTCCCTGTCCCCAACGTCATAGTTACGCTCCTGCCGGGCTGAGCTTTTTTGAGTAAAAAGCACAGGGGCGGAGTTTAGGTAGCGAGCCGGACCGTTGAGAGAAAACGGCCTCTATACCTGCCTCAGACGCGTCCACCTCAACCTGAAAGGGTAATGCGGGATCCGGATGCGCCAGCACCGGAGCCGACGTAAACAGGTCCTTCAGTCTCCCAAAGGCCCTGTCCGCATCAGCTGACCACTGCAGGCGCACCGGACCCCCTTTCAGAAGGGACGTAATGGGAGCTGCCACCTGTCCAAAACCCCGGATAAACCTCCGGTAGTAATTCGCAAAGCCCAAGAACTGCTGCACCCCTTTTACAGTGGTTGGGGTTTGCCAATTACGCACAGCGGACACACGATCCACCTCCATTCTCACCCCTGACGCGGACAACCGATAACCCAAAAAGGAGACCGACTCCTGGAAAAACAGACATTTCTCTGCCTTGACATATAGGTTGTGCTCCAACAGCCTCCTCAATACACGACGGACCAGGGTTACATGCTCGGCTCGGGTAGACGAGTACACCAGAATATCATCAATGTAGACGACCACCCCTTGTCCCTGCATATCCCGGAAAATGTCATCTACGAAGGATTGGAAGACTGATGGAGCATTCATCAACCCATATGGCATGACAAGATACTCGAAATGACCTGACGTGGTACTAAACGCTGTCTTCCATTCGTCGCCCTCCCTAATGCGCACCAGTTTTGTGAAAAAACCGCGCTCCATGCAATGACACCGTCATGGTCGCAATCAGAGGGAGTGGATAACTGTATTTCACAGTAATCTGATTGAGACCACGGTAATCAATGCACGGGCGCAACCCTCCAAAGGGCTATATTCGCCTTATTTCCTAGTGCCCAAAAAGACGGGGGGAGTGAGGCCGATTTTGGATTTACGCATTCTCAACGAGAGCATAACCAAACGGCCCTTCCGAATACTAACGACAAAACGTCTGCTGGAATGTGTCCAGAGAGGGGACTTTTGTACGAGCATAGACCTAAAGGACGCGTACTTTCATGTGCCGGTTCAGCCGCGTCACAGGAAGTTTCTGCGGTTCGCCTTTCAAGGGGTGGATGTACGAATACACGAGGATGCCATTTGGGTACGCCCTGGCACCTCGCACATTTTCCAAGTGTGTGGAGGCGGCATTGGAACCGTTGCGTCGTCAAGGAATACGGCTACTAGCCTACCTGGACGACCTACTGGTTCTCGCCCCGTCAGCAGAGCTGGCGATCACTCACACAACACAGACAGTGATGCATCTCACAAGTCTGGGGTTCGCTGTGAATTGGAAAAAGAGCGCACCCTGGCCCACTCATCAGATTGTCTACCTGGGGATACAGCTAGACACTGTGAGGATGAGGGCTTGAATTTCGGACCCCCGAAGGGTAGCCTTGTTGCTAGCCCTAAGGAAGTGTCGTCCGAATCACACGGTGACGACGCTGTCGATCATGTCACTTTTGGGCCTCATGTCGTCAGCCCACTCTGTGGTTCCGCTGGGACTCCTGCACATGCGCAGGACGCAGCGATGGTTCGCCCAACTAAGACTAGACCCATTGCGTCAACGTCATCGGTTGGTGGTGGTTCCCCTCTCGCTCAGTGCAGACCTAAACTATTGGAGAAACTCGCGCGTTCTCACGCACGGAGTCCCGATAGGAAAGGTGTCCTCTCACATCCCAGTATTCACGGATGCGTCCCTGACGGGATGGGGAGGGACATGTCAGACACAAGCGATAGGAGGTGTGTGGCCTCAATCAGGTCGTCACATCAACCTCCTGGAGTTGGAAACGGTTCGACTTGGTTCTGACCCACTTCGCGTCTACCCTTCGGGGTCGCAATGTGCTGGTCTGGTCAGACAACCGGACCACAGTATCCCACATAAATCGTCAGGGTGGAGTCAGGTTGCCTGCTCTCCATCGGGCGGCAGAGGAATTGTGGCGGTGGGCTCACGAGCACCTTCGCTCATTGAGAGCAGCACACATTCCGGGCTACTTGAACGTAGGAGCATACCTCATGTCAAGAGGGGGTCCTCGAGACGACGAGTGGTGTCTGCATCCAGACATTGTTCTCCAGATTTGGGAACAATTCGGGAGAGCCGAGGTGGACCTATTCGCGTCACGCGTGAACGTGCAATGTCCTCTGTGGTTCTCTCTGAGGGAACAGGATGAACCGCCACTGGGAAGGGACGCCTTTGCGCACCAACCGTGGCCGAGAGTTCTCCTGTATGCATTCCCTCCGCTGTCCTGCATTCTCCCACTGCTAGCCAGGGTGAGGTCAGGGGGGCTGTCAGTGATACTGATAGCGCCCGATCGCCCGGGGGCTCCGTGGTTTGCGGAGATGAGTCAGATGTTGATTGCGCCACCTTGGCCAATTCCACATCGACGGGACGCGTTGTCTCAGGCGGCTGGCACGACAAATACCCCTCAAGAAGCTGTCTATCTAGACAGCACTGTTGCTCGCTTTGACTACAGCTAAGCGGGTCAGTGATTTGTGTGCTCTTTCGACGAGACCTGACTGCCTGGCCATCAATGGTGACCTGAGCAGAGCAGTGTTACGTCCTAACCCGGCATTTGTGCCGAAGGTTATTAAGAGTTCATATAGGTCACAGACCGTGGAGCTGTGGGCTTTTTCTCCTCCTCCTCATAGAGAGAGGAGTGAGGAGAAGCTCCATCGCCTGTGCCCGGTACGCGCTTTGGCGTGTTACGTCGAGCGCACAGCAGCGATTAGGTCATCGCCTCAGTTGTTTGTGTGTCACGGTGCGGCTGCACTAGGTAGACCACTTTCAAAACAGAGGCTGTCTCACTGGCTTTGTGAAGGCATTGAGACAGCTTATGAGGTAGCAGGGCGGCAATTGCCTCAGGGTATCAGAGCTCACTCCACTCGTGGAGTAGCGGCTTCTACTGCCCTTTTTAGAGGAACAGGAGTAGAGGATATCTGTAGAGCAGCATCCTGGTCGACGCCGTCTCCATTTATCCGTTTCTATCTCTTAGATATGTCTTCTAATTCTCTGGCTCGATCTGTACTCAGCGTGGCTGAAGGGAGATCTTGAGCAAGAAAGAGAGGAGAAGCAGGACTGTGGACTCAGGTTTCCATCAGGTCCGCTTTGGTTAGGAAGACGTGTTTTTGACAGATGTGTTTTCTAACCCTTTGGCTCGGTCTGTACTCAGCATAGCTGAAGGGAGATCTGGAGCTAGGAAGAGAGGGAAAAGCAGGACTATGGACTGGGTTTCCATCAGGTCCGCTTTGGATAAGAAAACATATTTTGTGACATGAATCCTGACTGACAGGATCAGTACAGTAGAGGCATGCGTTGATTAACAGAATATGAGGTCATCTATCTGTTTGTTCAGTTAGTATGACTCATGTTTTTGTTCCTGCCCACTAATCTCTGGGATTCCATTGAGTGAGTGAGGCGGTCTACCGCGTTCATAATGTAGAGTGACACTTGATGTCATTCCATTAGTGGTCGGTAGTGTTTTCACAGGATATTGAGGCACATCTATCTGCTAGTACAGATTAGTATGGCTTCTATTCTGGTGATCTGCCCACTAGTCATTGGCATTGCCATTGGACTAGGTGGGGCGGGTCTTTAACCGATGACGCGGTATTTTGTGACGCCCGTAGGGGTTTTTAGTTGCAGTACTGTGGGACTCGGTTGCAGCCATTGCTAGGCTTGACTTTCTCGTTTCGATGGGAAGTGTTAGGCTCGGCAGGGAGTACATTTTGGAGCGCTACGCTCCGCCTTAAACCATTAGGAGCAGAGCTCCCCTATGGGGCGGAGCTCCACGATATAGAACGATTAGTTACCGGAGTGTAACTCCAGTTCTATGAGTGGAGCGGAGCCCCATAGGACTTAAGGCCCTGCCGACCCTCTCTAGTCTCGCTGAAGAAAAATATCTCAGGAGGCTGATTGAGGGGAGGCACCCCCTCTTATAGGGACACCTGTACTCCTATTGGCTGTAGGTGTGTGCATAATTTTGTCTCAGGCTGCTGCTGCCTTAGGGCAGAGGGTAAACCATTAGGAGCAGAGCTCCCCTATGGGGCTCCGCTCCACTCATAGAACTGGAGTTACACTCCGGTAACTAATCGTCTTGCCACTTCCCTGTGAAACCTGATCAGTAAAGATTCAATAAAGATTCTAAAGAAGAAAAAAGACTGCTACCTCTCTTCTTCTTTGTCTGGACCGGGGTCTTCTTCCCTTCCTCTTCCTATTCCTCCTCCTCCTCTTTCCCCTCTTCCTCGTTCTGTTTCTCCTCCTCGCTCTCTTCCTCACTCTCCGATGCCTTGTTGATTCCTGTGAACAGAGTTAGAGTTCTTAGAATTCACACACATGCACACGTTGTATTGTTGCCATGGGGGTGCCCTCTGACCTTTGGGAACGGCCTCTTTATTGGACTTGGCCTTCTCTTCGCCGGCCTCTTCCTCTGAACTGCAGGAACAAGGGAGTAAGGAGCAAGAGAGCGAGGAAGGGATGAAGGATAGAAACAAATAAATGAGAGGTTGCAGGAAGTGTTTGTGTGTATGGCACTACAAGTGTCAGCTGTGGTGTGTTTGACCCTACAGCTGTCAATAGAAGCTCTGGTGTGTGTGTGTCTCAACTGCTCTCATCTGACATGTAGTCGACCTCCCGGCCCTCAAAGTCTCCATCGTCACTGTCCTCATTAGCCTTGCTGTCATTACACTTCTTCTTCTTCTTCTTCTTCTTCTTCTTCTTCTTCTTCTTCTTCTTCTTCTTCTTCTTCTTCTTCTTCTTCCCTTCCCCTTCGCATCCCCCTCTTTCTTCTTGAGCTTGCTGTCTCCATCTGAGAAGAAAAGAAGAAGAGGGGTGAGAAAAGAAAGAAAGAAGGGGGTTGAGAAAAGAAAGGAAGAAGAGGGGGTGATAAAAGAAAGGAAGAAGAGAGGGGGTGAGAAAAGAAAGGAAGAAGAGGTGGTGATAAAAGAAAGGAAGAAGAAGGGGGCTGAAGAAGAAGAGGGTGTACAAAAACTGAAAAGACGGGGTGAAAGACCCTGAAGAAGGGGTGGAAAAGGAGAATTCCCCCCGTCCCCTCTTTGTGCGCCACCGCCCTTCCCCCGATTGTTGCCCGTCCTCGCTCTTGTTGTTGTCCAATCAGACCCGAGGGGTTCGACTAAGACGCGTGTTTGCAGCCAGCCCTTAGGCTCCAGAATGAGTGACCAGCAGCTGCGGGTGTTGATACGCGCCCTAGGGGGGTTGCGCCACCAGGACGGGGGGGGTGACCAAACCGGAGCACTCCGCGGGTGTGGCCCCGACCGCCGCCGCGTGTGTGTGCGCCCCTACGCGCCGCGGTGTGTGTTCTCGGCCGCGTCGTTCCGTCGCCGTTCTGGGCTCAGAATTGAATGGGTGTGGTGAATTATTATTAATGAACTGTAGAGTTTAATGGACTATGAGGTAGAACTGGGTTAATCAAGAGCATAGAGTTAGATTTCTTTGTTACTGGGCCAGGAATTGAATTGGGTCATTTCACTGTGTGTGTGGGGGTAAAGGGGGAATCTGACCTAGGGTCAAATTGCTCGCTCTGACATAAATCGATGGCTGTCTTATCTGATCAGAGACTGAAACCAGCTTGTGGCCTTTCATGTCTCTCTCTTCAAACACTGTGAAGGGAGCGGCACGGGTTGAATGGAGTTTTGGGCTAGACCTTTGTCTCCTTGGTATCTTCTTGAATAATTACAGCATGATGGGGTGGGGTTTGTGTATGTTTCAAGGATTTAGGGCCTTGTCATGTTTAAACTAAACATGAGTGTGTGTGCAAGACAGGGGAGTGAGTGATTGGTTGGAGTACTATGTGTATAATAAAATTAGAGTTTAGCCGCCCTCAGAGACAAAGGAAGTGGGCATGGAGTGGAAAAGAGCGGGAAACTGTAAGAGGAGGGATTTTAAGTGAAGAGAGACATGGAAAGGGGTATATATAGAGGGAGAGCAAGAGAGAGGCGGGGCTACTCTGCAGACCGGCCTGACTTTGTTGAAACTCTAATAAAGTCATTTTTGTTGCAACAAAAACTCTGAAAGTATTTTGATTTCTTATAAAATACAGTGATTGATTTTCCACAACAGGGGTGAGAAAAGAAAGGAAATGGAAAGAGAGATGCACCTTCTAACAATTTAACAGTTGAAGATCTAAAATGTACAGTCCATTATTTGTTAGACATTGAGATGAGTCTTCGGCTAACAGGCATGTGGTTCATACACATTGTATACTAGTGATGAGCACCGACATGGATAATCCATGTTGATACAGTTGCATTTTTCCTGTTTAATATTGATATCATAATATATCAAAAACACTTTACTGTAGCCTACATGTTGTTTACCCGAATTACAAAGGAAAATGTTTAACAAATAAACTACATTGCATCTTTGTTCAGTTTTTTTTGTGTATCTCTGTGAAGTCCAGACAACTAAGGGGTCTGTGGGTGGCTTTTGACCATTTATTTGGATCATTGTTAAGAGGAGGTTTGGTCCATATCGGATGTTGGGAACTATATTTATTGAATATTACATTAATCCAATCAATTGAAATGGCCAATTTGGGTGTAATCAACTAACTTTCAATTAGAGTTCTAATTGTCTTTCAGAAAAATAATGTTCAAGAAATGCTAATCTCATGCCTCTCTTTCTACTCTTCCTTCATTCTCCTCATTACTGGGCTCTCCTCCCTCCCTCCATCCTTCTCTCCTCCCTCCATCCTTCTCTCCTCCCTCCATCCTTCTCTCCTCATCTCCACAGAAGCTGCTGTCGCTTTCCTCTACTCCATCCTTGGCTCCATCTCGATGTATCTTTCTGTGACTCCTCACGTCCTATCTCCTCACCTCCTCCTCAACTGTATTGGAGGAGAAGGTCCAAGTCCCTCCCCAAAGAACTTAGTCTCCAATGAGTTTTGAGAAGGAGACGAGAGGATGCAATGAATCGAGGAAAGATGAATTGAAGAAAAGCCCAAACCTTCTAACACACCACTGTTGCTGTTTTCACTTCTTAGGTCTCCTCTCTCCTGTCCTTCGTCCCTCGCTCCTTACCTTCTCCTCCGCTGCTGTCGCTCTCATCACTGCTCAGCTCCAGGTCGTCCTCCAGGTCATGGATGCGCAGGTCCCCTCCTCTTCCTCCTTCTTTTTCTTCTTCCCCCCCTTCTCGCCCTCCTCGTCATCATCGTCCGGCCCTCTCTCCTGCTCCCACAGGCGCCTCTGGAGCCTGATGCTGAAGTGGTTCACCACCTTGTTCCTCCTGAGAGGGGGGAGGAATTGTGTGTTTGAGAGTGTCACCATCACATTTTCACTCTACTCTCCTACCCCACTACATTCCCCAACCCCCCCGCCCCTACCCCCTAATGTTTTTACCTGAGGGGTGAAGTTGCACCCCCAATCTTTATTCTTCCCCTCAGTATCTTCCCTTCTCCTGTCTCTTTCCCCCCACACCTGTCTCCCCCTCCCATTCACCTTCCCCCCTCTGCTCTCCTCCCCCCTCCTCACCTGCCCCACTCCTCGGCGGTCAGTGTGCGGTGTTTGGCCTGGGGGACAAATTTATACCAGCCATTAACGGGGAAGGCTTCGAAGGCCCCGTCGGGACACTGGGTAAAGATGTAGTAGGACGCATTCTCCGTCACACCCCCCTTATTCGTACCCTTGAACCTGAGACAGAAAAGAGAGAAATAGAGAGAGAGAAAGAGTGGGAAACAGAGAGAGAGATACAGAGAGAGAGTGAGGGGGCTTCATGTTGATATAAAAAGGATAGTGCAGGAAATATGTGAGACAGAGAAAACAGAGTGAGAGGGGGATGGGACAATGGGAGAGGAGTGGCGGAAAGAGAGAGAAGTGTAGAAGGTAATATAATTAATAGAAGGGGAGGAGAGGAAGGTAGAGAGGGGAGGAAAGTAGAGTGGGGAGGAGAGTAAGGTAGGGAGAGAGAGGGGAGGAGAGGAAGGTAGAGGGGGAGGAGAGAAAGGGAGAGGAGAGGAAGGTAGAGAGGAAGGTAGAGGGGGAGGAGAGGAAGGTAGAGAGGGGAGGAGAGGAGGGTAGAGAGGGGAGGAGAGGAAGGTAGAGAGGGGAGGAGAGGAAGATAGAGGGGGGAGGAGAGAAGGTAGAGAGGGGAGGAGAGGAAGGTAGAGGGGGGAAGGAGAGGAATGAAGAGGGGGGAAGAGAGGAAGGTAAAGAGGAAGGTAGAGGGGGGAGGAAAGGAAGGTAGAGAGGGGAGGAGAGGAAGGTAGAGGGGTAGGAAAGTGATGAGGGAGGGGTGGAGAGATGTTTAGCCAATGTATGTAGAACAGTAGAGGGAGCAAGACGGGGGAGACAGGGAGAGAGATGGAGATGGAGAAAGATGGAAAGAAACAGGGAGGGATTGTTAATAGAAAGTTAGCAAAAATACATATGATCTTGCTACCATGGAAAGGTAAATACCTGTCTATTTGTGGAAAAATTACCCTGCTTAACTCTTTAGTATTATCCCAGTTTACCTATTTGCTTATGGTCTTGCCAACGCCTAGCGAACAGTTTTTTAAATTATATGAGAAAAAAATATTCAATTTGATTTGGAACGGAAAGCCAGACAAAATTAAACAGGCCTATTTATATAATGAATATGAATTCGGAGGACAGAAATTATTAAATATTAAAGCATTAGACCTATCACTAAAAGCTTCAGTCATACAAAAGTTATACTTAAATCCGAACTGGTTCTCTAGCAAATTAGTAAGATTGTCTCACCCCATGTTCAAGAATGGCCCTTTTCCCTTTATTCAGATTACAACCTCTCACTTTCAGTTATTTGAAAAGGAAATAATCTCCCAAATATCACTATTTCTAAAACAAGCCATATAAAGTTGGTTGCAATTTCAATTTAATCCTGCAGAAATGACAGAACAAATAATGCAACAAATATTGTGGTTAAACTCAAATATACTACTTGATAAAAAAACATTATTTTTTGTAAAAAAGGTATAATCTTCGTAAATTATGTCATAGGTAGGACTGGTGGAGTTAGTTTGCACATGCAGCTAACAAAAACATATGGAAATGTCTGCTCTACCCAAAATTACAACCAAATAATTGCAGCATTACCGCAAAACCGGAAGAGGAAAGTGGAAGGGAGAAAAAGTAAGGAACTTGTCTGTCGGGCCCTGCATTAAAGAACATAATTGGTTAAAGAAAATGCTGATAAATAAAAAAGTATACCAGTTTCATTTAAGGACGAAAGGATTGACAGCCGTCCCATATAGATTGCAAAATAGTTGGGAAGAGATTTTTGATGTACCGATTCCATGGCATAGTGTTTATGAACTGATACGCAAAACAACGCCGGATTCAAAACGTATAATTTTTCAATTTTAATTATTATACCAAGTTCTTGCTACCAATATAATGTTATTTATATGGGGGATAAAATCTTCCCAGCTCTGCAGATTTTGCTGCGAAGAGACAGAATCAATAGATAATTTGTTTTGGTACTGTCCTTTTGTAGCTTGTTTTTGGTCACAGGTCCAGGAATGGCTGAAGGATTGCAATATTTACCTGGAGCTAACCCTGCAGATAGCACTACTGGGTGATCTGAAAAGTCAATCGTTCAATAATATAATAATACTTTTAGCAAAAATGTTTATTTTCAATTTACAATCTGTAGAAACAATGAGAATAGAAGGGTTCAGAATTTTTGTGAAACATCACAGTACAGTTGAAAAATATATGGCAAATAGAAATCCAATATGTATGGTGTTAAGAGATAGATGGGAGGTGTTGAATGGAGCTGAAGGATGGGACTAATAACAACTAACGACAACTAATAACAACAAGATGACTAATGTAAAGCATACTGTGTCCATAATAAGTATTTGCAGTGAGGGGAAAAAAGTATTTGATCCCCTGCTGATTTTGTACGTTTGCCCACTGACAAAGATATGATCAGTCTATAATTTTAATGTTAGGTTTATTTTAACAGTGAGAGACAGAATAACAACAAAAAAATCAGGAAAAATGCATGTCAAAAATGTTATAAATTGATTTGCATTTTAATGAGGGAAATAAGTATTTGACCCCTCTGCAAAACACGACTTAGTACTTGGTGGCAAAACCCTTGTTGGCAATCACAGAGGTCAGACGTTTCTTGTAGTTGGCCACCAGGTTTGCACACATCTCAGGAGGGATTTTGCCCCACTCCTCTTTGCAGATCTTCTCCAAGTCATTAAGGTTTCGAGGCTGACATTTGGCAACTCGAACCTTCAGCTCCCTCCACAGATTTTCTATGGGATTAAGGTCTGGAGACTGGCTAGGCCACTCCAGGACCTTAATGTGCTTCTTCTTGAGCCACTCCTTTGTTACCTTGGCCGTGTGTTTTGGGTCATTGTCATGCTGGAATACCCATCCACGACCCATTTTCAATGCCCTGGCTGAGGGAAAGAGGTTCTCACCCAAGATCTGAATACTTATGTAACTGTGATATTTCAGTTTTAGATTTTTTATGAATTTGGAAACATTTCTAAAAACCTGTTTTTGCTTTGTCATTATGGTAGATTGATGAGAAAATAAACAATTTAATCAATTTTAGAGTAAGGCTGTAACTTAGCAACATTTTGAAAATTTTTGAAAACATCAAGGGGTCTGAATAGTTTCCGAATGTATGGAGCATAGTGTATTTATTGTTTTATTCACACGTTTTCAAGTACTGGTGACGAATCATGCATTCCGATTCTTGCATACATTGTAATGGTCACATATGTTGTGTGTAAAATGCTTTTTTGAAGGTTGCACTGATTATGATGAACTAATGCTAAGCTAATTGCCAGCTCCCCTGCACCCCTCCTCCTCTTCCTCCAGCCAATGTTGTCACTTCCTGTTGAACGCGGAACGAGGGAGAGCTTGGTTTGTTGTTTTGGAAAGTTTTGAAAGTCTATTGAAAAAGTTACTAGCTAGCTACCTTTTGAGTTTGGATGCCGCAACGCGGTTGGCATCACTTGCTGGGACCTCTACTATCTGTCCAGTGATTCTGCTGACCAAGGCCAGGTCTGAGGAGCTGTTTGGCGTAGCAGCTAACCTAGCTGCGAGCTAGCTACCTATCAAGCAAGCAGGTTAGCCATTGTGGCTGGGACCGTGGATTGTCCCGGGCTTGTGGCTGTCTAGACCCCTGCTGTTTGCATTCACCACAGCAATGTCAATGAAGTGATAGAACAATGTCTTGTATCATTTCATTGTATTGTGGGGGATATTGTAGTAGCCTATCAGCGCGTCTGACAGGTCCACACCACCCATGCTTTTGTTGTAATTCTTTACAGCAGCTGGAATGTGGACATTCACACCTCTAGATGGCCGGGCGGGGCTTGGTGTGGAGCCAGAGACCGCAGCAGGGGTCAGACTGGAAGTTTCCACATTTGAATGAGTGGGGGATGGACGACTTAAATGTGGTGGTTCCCTAAGGTCTTCTGAGTCATTGGGACTATTGAAGATAAAAATAACATTCAGTAAGAACTCAAGATTACTATTACTTTATTTTAGCAGGGGGTGGGCCCTGCATCAATACTTTTACGGATGAGCCCTGCATCAATACATCAAATAAACAACAGATGTATAAACATATATAGAGTATGGGGTACACAATCACTATAATTATAAATGTGTATCAATAGTAAATAAGACACTCGAAAGCCACAGCAAGTCATGGTCAACATAAAATACACAGTCTATGCTAATACTGTCACGATCGCCAATGAAGTATGACCAAAGCGCAGCGTTGGGAGTGAACATGATGATTTTAATTTTGAAACACACGACAAAACAAAACACGATCCGTGACGTCCTCAGTTACACCGACTGAATAAAGAACAAAAACCCACAACCACAAGGTGAACACAGACATTTAAATATGGCTCCCAATCAGAGATAACGAGTCGACAGCTGACACTCGTTACCTCCGATTGGGAGTCACTGACCAAACATAGAACGCGAACACCTAGACACTACCCACAGTACACAACACACGGAAATCTACACACCCTGACTAAACACAAAAAGTCCTAGAACCAGAGTGTGACAGTACCCCCCCCCAAAGGCGCGGACTGCGACCGCGCCTAACTACAAGCAAACAGGGGAGGGCTGGGTGGGCATTCCTCCTCGGCGGCGGCTCCGGCTCCGGGCTTCCTCCCCACTTCCTCTCCAACCCCCCAAAGTACCCCTGGTCCTGCCTAGCCCCGCTGGCCGGAACCGGACTGGCGACACGCGCCCCTGGCTTGGTGCGTGGATCCTGGCTGGACGGCTCTGGCGGATCCCGGCTGGACGGCTCTGGCGGATCCCGGCTGGACGGCTCTGGCGGATCCTGGCTGGACGGCTCTGGCGGATCCTGGCTGGACGGCTCTGGCGGATCCTGGCTGGAAGGCTCTGGCGGATCCCGGCTGGAAGGCTCTGGCGGATCCCGGCTGGACGGCTCTGGCGGATCCTGGCTGGAAGGCTCTGGCGGATCCCGGCTGGAAGGCTCTGGCGGATCCCGGCTGGACGGCTCTGGCGGATCCTGGCTGGACGGCTCTGGCGGATCCTGGCTGGACGGCTCTGGCGGATCCTGGCTTGACGGCTCTGGCGGATCCTGGCTGGACGGCTCATGGCTGGCTGACGGATCTGGCTGCTCATGGCTGGCTGACGGATCTGGCTGCTCATGGATGGCTGACGGATCTGGCTGCTCATGGCTGGCTGACGGATCTGGCTGCTCATGGCTGGCGGAAGGATCTGGCTGCTCATGGCTGGCGGAAGGCTCTGGCTGATCCTGTCTGGCGGAAGGCTCTGGCTGATCCTGTCTGGCGGACGGCTCTGGCTGGACAGGGCTGACGACGCACCCCGTAGGCTCGGTGCGTTGAGCAGGGACAGGCCGGGCTGGGCTGGCGAAACGCACCACAGACTTGGTGCGGGGCGCAGGAACAGGCCGAGCTGGGCTGGCGACGCACCCCGTAGGCTTGGTGCGTTGAGCAGGGACAGACAGAACCGCACTGGGGACACACACCCCTGGCCCTACACGGGGATCAGGAACGGGCCGGACCGGACTGGAAACACCCCCCAGTACCTCTCGCCGTGCCTCCACACTTTCCATCCCCTTCGTAACCAGTGGCCCCCTTAAACTGGCGGCCATATCTGCCAACCTCTTGCACTCCTCCGGGCCGTACACCTTCTGCCCCGACGTCGTGAGCCCCCCCTTAAAAATTTTCTGGGGGTCTCTCCTCTCGGTGGACCAGGCCTCCATAGTCCTCTCCCAACCTTCGCTCTTCTGGCTCCACCACTCGTTATCCAACTGCTGCTTGGTCTTGTTGTGGTGGGTTTTTCTGTCACGATCGCCAATGAAGTATGACCAAAGCGCAGCGTTGGGAGTGAACATGATGATTTTAATTTTGAAACACACGACAAAACAAAACACGATCCGTGACGTCCTCAGTTACACCGACTGAATAAAGAACAAAAACCCACAACCACAAGGTGAACACAGACATTTAAATATGGCTCCCAATCAGAGATAACGAGTCGACAGCTGACACTCGTTACCTCCGATTGGGAGTCACTGACCAAACATAGAACGCGAACACCTAGACACTACCCACAGTACACAACACACGGAAATCTACACACCCTGACTAAACACAAAAAGTCCTAGAACCAGAGTGTGACAAATACATTGTAGGTTTATATATTTATATAAAAAAGCCACTCCATTCCAGCATTATTATGAACAATCCTCCCATCACCAGCCTCCACTGGCTTTTATATAGACCCACAATGTATAGCCTGTGTATTATATGTTGACTATGAAATGCTGTGGCTGTGGTTTGAGTGCTTTATTTACTGTTGGTACAAACATTTCATTATAATGATTGCTATATAAACTCAGCAAAAAAGAAACGTCCCTTTTTCAGGATCCTGTCATTCAAAGATAATTCGTATAAAATCCAAATAACTTCACAGATCTTCATTGTGAAGGGTTTAAACACTGTTTCCCATGCTTGTTCAATGAACCATAAACAATTAATGAACATGCACCTGTGGAACGGTCGTTAAGACACTAACAGACGGTAGGCAATTAAAGGTCACAGTTATGAAAACTTAGGACGCTAAAGAGGCCTTTCTACTGACTCTGAGTCAGGGTCCCTGCTCAACTGCGTGAACGTGCCTTAGGCATGCTGCATGGAGGCATAAGGACTGCAGATGTGGCCAGGGCAATAAATTGCAATCTCCGTACTGTGAGACGCCTAAGACAGTGCTACAGGCAGACAGGACGGACAGCTGATCGTCCTCGCAGTGGCAGACCACGTGTAACAACACCTGCACAGGATCGGTACATCGGAACATCACATCTGCGGGACAGGTAGAACGCACAATCCCTCCATCAGTGCTCAGACTGTCCACAATAGGCTGAGAGAGGCTGGATTGAGGGCTTGTAGGCCTGTTGTAAGGCAGGTCCTCACCAGACATCACCGGCAACAACATTGCCTATGGGCACAAACCCACCATCGCTGGAACAGACACGACTGGCAAAAAGTGCTCTTCACTGACGAGTCAAGGTTTTGTCTCACCAGGGGTGATGGTCGGATTCGCATTTATCGTCAAAGGAATTAGCGTTACACCGAGGCCTGTACTCTGGAGCGGTATCGATTTGGAGGTGGAGGGTCCATCATGGTCTGGGGCGGTGTGTCACAGCATCATCGGACTGACCTTGTTGTCATTGCAGGCAATCTCAACGCAGTGCTTTACAGGGAAGACATCCTCCTCCTTCATGTGGTACCCTTCCTGCAGGCTCATCCTGACATGACCCTCCAGCATGACAATGCCATCAGCCATACTGCTCGTTCTGTGTGTGATTTCCTGCAAGACAGGAATGTCAGTGTTCTGCCATGGCCAGCGAAGTGCCCGGATCTCAATAAAATTGAGCACGCCTGGGACCTGTTGGATCTGAGGGTGAGGGCTAGGGCCATTCCCCACAGAAATGTCCAGGAACTTGCAGGTGCCTTGGTGGAAGAGTGGGGTAAAATCTCACAGCAAGAACTGGCAAATCTGGTGCAGTCCATGAGGAGGAGATGCACTGCAGTGCTTAATGCAGCTGGTGGCCACACCAGATACTGACTGCTATTTTTGATTTTGACCCCCCCTTTGGTCAGGGACCCATTATTCAATTTCTGTTAGTCACATGTCTGTGGAACTTGTTCAGTTTATGCCTCAGTTGTTGAATCTTGTTATGTTCATACAAATATTTACACATGTTAAGTTTGCTGAAAATAAACGCAGTTGACAGTGAGAGGACGTTTCTTTTTTTGCTGAGTATAGTACCAGTCAAAAGTTTGGACACACCTACTCATTCAAGGGTTTTTCTTTATTTTTTACTATTTTCTACATTGTAGAATAATAGTGAAGACATCAAAACTATGAAATAACACACATGGAATCATGTAGTAACCAAAGAAGTGTTAAACAAATCAAAATATATTTTATATTTGAGATTCTTCAAATAGCTACCCTTTGCCTTGATGATAGCTTTGCACACTCTTGGCATTCTCTCAACCAGCTTCATGAGGTAGTCACCTGGAATGCATTTGAATTAACAGGTGTGCCTTCTTAATAGTCAATTTGTGGAATTTCTTTCCTTCTTAATGTGTTTGAGACAATCAGTTGTGTATACAGAATATAGCCCTTTTTGGTAAAAGACCAAGTCCATATTATGGCAAGAACAGCTCAAATAAGCAAAAGAAACGACAGTCCATCATTACTTTAAGACATGAAGGTCAGTCAATATGGAACTTTTCAAGAACTCTGAAAGTTTCTTCAAGTGCAGTCGCAAAATCCATCAAGTGCTATGATGAAATTGGCTCTCATGAGGACCGCCACAGGAATGGAAGACCCAGAGTTACCCCTGCTGCAGAGGATAAGTTAATTAGAGTTACCAGCCTCAGAAATTGCAGCTCAAATTAATGCTTCACAAAATTCAAGTCACAGACACATCTCAACATCAGCTGTTCAGAGGGGACTGTGTGAATCAGGCCTTCATGGTCTAATTGCTGCAAAGAAACCACTACTAAAGGACACCAATAAGAAGAAGAGACGTGCTTGGGCCAATATACACAAGCAATGGATATTAGACCGGTGGAAATGTGTCCTTTGATCTGGAGTCGAAATGGGAGATTTTTGTTTCCAACCGCGGTGTCTTTGTGAGACGCGGTGTGGGTGAACGGATGATCTCCTCATGTGTATTTCCCACCATGAAGCATGGAGGAGGAGCTGTTATGGTGTGGGGGTGCTTTGCTGGTGACACTGTCTGTGATTTATTTAGAATTTAAGGCACACTTAACCAGCATGGCTACCACAGCATTCTGCAGTGGTACGCCATCACATCTGGTTTGGGCTTAGTGGGACTATAATTTGTTTTTCAACAGGACAATGACCCAACACACCTCCAGGCTGTGTAAGGGCTATTTGACACAGAAGGAGAGTGATGGAGTGCTGCATCAGATGACCTGGCCTCCACAATCCCCCGACCTCAACCTACAGTGTGGAAAAAAGTATTTAGTCAGCCACCAATTGTGCAAGTTCTCCCACTTAAAAAGATGAGAGAGGCCTGTAATTTTCATCATAGGTACACGTCAACTATGACAGACAAATTGAGAAAAAAAATTCCAGAAAATCACATTGTAGGATTTTTATGAATTTATTTGCAAATTATGGTGGAAAATAAGTATTTGGTCACCTACAATCAAGCAAGATTTCTGGCTCTCACAGACCTGTAACTTCTTCTTTAAGAGGCTCCTCTGTCCTCTACTCGTTACCTGTATTAATGGCACCTGTTTGAACTTGTTATCAGAATAAAATACATCTGTCCACAACCTCAAACAGTCACACTCCAAACTCCACTATGGCCAAGAACAAAGAGCTGTCAAAGGACACCAGAAACAAAATTGTAGACCTGCACCAGGCTGGGAAGACTGGATCTGCAATAGGTAAGCAGCTTGGTTTGAATAAATCAACTGTGGGAGCAATTATTGGGAAATGGAAGACATACAAGACCACTGATAATCTCCCTCGATCTGGGGCTCCACGCAAGATCTCACCCGGTGGGGTCAAAATGATCACAAGAACGGTGAGAAAAAATCCCAGAACCACACAGGGGGACCTAGTGAATGACCTGCAGAGAGCTGGGACCAAAGTAACAAAGCCTACCATCAGTAACACACTACGCCGCCAGGGACTCAAATCCTGCAGTGCCAGACGTGTCCCCCTGCTTAAGTCAGTACATGTCCAGGCCCGTCTGAAGTTTGCTAGAGTGCATTTGGTTGATCCAGAAGAGGATTGGGAGAATGTCATATGGTCAGATGAAACCAAAATATAACTTTTTGGTAAAAACTCAATTCGTCGTGTTTGGAGGACAAAGAATGCTGAGTTGCATCCAAAGAACACCATACCTACTGTGATGCATGGGGGTGGAAACATCATGTATTGGGGCTGTTTTTCTGCAAAGGGACCAGGACGACTGATCCGTGTAAAGGAAAGAATGAATGGGGCCATGAATCGTGAGATTTTGAGTGAAAACCTCCTTCCATCAGCAAGGGCATTGAAGATGAAACGTGGCTGGGTCTTTCAGCATGACAATGATCCCAAACACACCGCCTGGGCAAAGAAGGAGTGGCTTCGTAAGAAGCATTTCAAGGTCCTGGAGTGGCCTAGCCAGTCTCCAGATCTCAACCCCATAGAAAATCTTTGGAGGGAGTTGAAAGTCTGTGTTGCCCAGCGACAGCCCCAAAACATCACTGCTCTAGAGGAGATCTGCATGGAGGAATGGGCCAAAATACCAGCAACATTGTGTGAAAACCTTGTGAAGACTTATAGAAAACGTTTGACCTGTGTCATTGCCAACAAAGCGTATATAACAAAGTATTGAGAAACTTTTGTTATTGACCAAATACTTATTTTCCACCATAATTTGCAAATAAATTCATTAAAAATCCTACAATGTGATTTTCTGGAGAAAAAAATCTAATTTTGTCTGTCATAGTTGACGTGTACCTATGATGAAAATTACAGGCCTCTCTCATCTTTTTAAGTGGGAGAACTTGCACAATTGGTGGCTGACTAAATACTTTTTTCCCCCACTGTAATTGAGATGGTTTGGGATGAGTTAGAATGCAGAGTAAAGGAAAAGCAGCCAACAAGTGCTCAGCATATGTATCTAAAGAACTCTAGTCCACCTGAAGTTTACACATTCGAAAGTCTCTCAGCCTATCACACAAGGTTATGCAAATGAGTTGCTGCATGTGAGGATGCTGGGAGAGAGTTTTTTGGTAAGGCATTGTGTGCGGCTGGTCAGTGCTGTTCATCCAAATAAAATTCAACTTGATTATTCCATGGGAATTCAGTGTCCTAGACTGTTTACCAGGGGCGGTGTGTTCAATAGGGCGATATGGGCGACGCACTGCCAAACGGGAAAAGGAAGGGATTTTTTTTCTAATCAATTATATCACGGCAACAGTAGTTATCAGTGTTCTAATCTGATCTGACTGCCACTAAATGTCAAATCAGGCTAAAGTCGTGCTTCAAATGGCCCCGCCCGTTTTTGGGCGATTTCAGTCAGGTTGAAAATCGCCCAGAAGTCTGTCATAGACTCTCGTGTAAAATCTATTTTTTTTCAAATTTCAAAGCTTTCAATACAATCTCTATGTGTTTCTGAGGGCTTGCACTTACGCGCTTTCGTCATACGTGACGTAACCATGAACGTAACTAAGAAAATAGCGGCTAGCAGCGTCTCTGTTGCGACCTGCAGTGTGGCGTTATCTTATGTTTTTAATTTGTACACTTAGTGGCGTTATTTTATGTTTTTAATTTGTACACTTAGTTTACAAACATTCTGCCAACCATGGATTTCCAGTGGTGGGTTTTGGACTGATCTTGTTGATCGTGTACATACCCGCTACGAACGGACTAAATAATGAAAACGCTGCTGGCAGCGGAATCCAATACAGCTGGGAGACTTGGCTGGATGACAGAGTCCCGGACAGAGAAGTGGAGCCGGCCGGCTTCACCCTGGTCAGAGCGGACCGCGATCTGACAGTCACAGGGAAAATCGATCCTGGTAAGAGAGCGACTCTGTACCCCCGACATTGAACTGCTTTCTGTGTCACTGCGACCTTACTATCTGCCCCGTGAGTTCCCCCAATTGTTTGTTACCGTTGTGTACTGTTGATAATCACAAGTTTACTGGAGAACTGAGACCAAGTAGAGACTTTGGACAGGGTGGATATGGTATAATAAAGGCAGTTTATTCAGAGGTAAAGATATCTGGAATCGCGTGCACGGACTCGTTCGTCAAACTCTTAGGGAGCTATCTGAAGAGAGCCCCGAAAACATTGTGTGCAGACATTTTATACAATAAATGATGTAGGTTGAATCTAGTAGTTCTGATCTTCTGATTGGTCCTGATGAGTTGGGCGAGGTCCCCTCCACTGTTGCATTGGCTCTGAGTCGGGTTCTCTGTCTTCAAATGTTCAGCCTAAAGAGAGGGGATTTTTGTGTGTGTGTGTGTGTGTGTTTAACAGTGATGATGTGTGTGTGTGTGTTATCAGTGATGATGTGTGTGTGTGTGTGTGTGTGTGTGTGTGTGTGTGTCCTCAGAGCAAGAACTCGTGAGTTGGAAGAACTGAGAGACCTATGGCGTGGGTGTTGTCCTTGGCCACCTGCTGACAAGGCTGACAAGATAGGACTCTTTTGTCCATTGTTATAGGATAGGAACAGCATTGATTGAAAACAAACGCCCAACACAAAATGGGTCATGCACAAGATTTTAGTCAGACCAAGCTATAACATTATATATTTACTACGACAGTACATTCAACCAAAAGCTAATATAACAAAGGCATCAGAGATTATTTATAATCTGTCACAGAAACTGGAATCCATCTCCCCAGATCAGTCAATAAATGCTTCTGGTATTGACTTATATGCTGCCCCTGTCTTCATGTTGTTGCTGGACATATCTTTTTTAAAATGTGTGTAGGTCACCTAAATCATCAGAAAAATTGCCCCTCCTGAGAATTTTTTCAGGAGCCGCCACTGCTGTTTACGCTAGTCAACAAACAAAGTGCGAGTTTCGGTGGCCTTACAGGTTCGTTACAATCTGTTTTATTGAAAAAGGGTGTCTCCATAACGACCAATCTAAATGGTCTACCTACAACTGGTAAAAAGTTGTCACGATGTGTGCGCGTGCTTTTCTGGCTCCTTGACTCAGCTGCCTCTGCTGCAGCACTCTCTCAACCAGTGCTCTCAATGCACACACACCCCTCTGGCCCTCCCCACAATTCACTCACTCACTCACACACTCACTCACTCAGTAACAACCTGCTCACTGCCTGATAGTCAGCAGCAGCAGGTTACAGTTAAATAAATATATATATATATATATATATATATATATATATATATATATATATATATATATATATATTTAAATATAAATACCATGGCAGCCATGGTGCAATTTAGAAGTAGCCCAAAAATCCCGCCACCCGTGACCAATACATTTCACCCGCGACATTGATTTCAAAGTAAACAAATTTGGCTAGAACATCGCGAACATGTCAACCCTGTCTGAAGAGGAAGGTCACTAAATAAAATAAGTTTGCCACTAGATGGCTGTGTAAGCAATATAATACTTTATTCAGATGTACAGCTATCAGAAAACACAGGCTTCTTTCCTTTCATTTTGTCATAAAGACCAGTAACATGGAATGAATGCAATGTTGTTGATCCCTTTGTATTTTCAAGTATGGTGGTGGCAGCATCATGTTATGGGTATGCTCGTCACCGGCAAGTACTGGGGAGATGGTTAGGATCAGGCGAGCAACTTTCACTGCATTTTTGTCCCCCCCCAGTTTTATCATTGCACTGTGATACCAAAAATGGCAACGGTGTGCTTTAGGACCATGCGGATGCCTCAGAGCAGTCGGGTGTGTTTGTGTGTGTGTAGGAACACCAGTAAGAAGTACAGCATCATGGCTTTTAATTCTGTGGACAAAGTCAACTGCTCCTCCTGGACCCAGGTATGTAGGCCAACTCTCTGGGACACTCGCTGATTCTCTCTCCCTCCCTGTTTCTCTCCCTCCCTGTCTTGCTCCTTCCCTGTCTCTCTCTCTCCCTGTTGCTCTCTCTCCCTGTTGCTCTCTCAATTCAATTAAATTTAAGGGCTTTATTGGCATGGGAAACATATGTTAAAAGCAAGTGAAGTAGATTTTAGTCATTTAGCAGGCGCTCTTATCCAGAGCGAGTGCATACATTTTCATACTGGCCCCCCGTGGGAAATGAACCCACAACCCTGGCGTTGCAAGCGCCATGCTCTACCAACTGAGCTACAGGGAACTAGATAGTAGATTGTAAACAAAGTGAAATAAACAATAAATATTAACAGTAAACATTACACTCACAAAGTTCCAAAAGAATAAAGACATTTCAAATGTCATTATGTCAATATACAGTGTTTTAATGATGTGCAAATAGTTAAAGTACAAATGGGAAAATAAATAAACAGAAATATGGGTTGTATTTACAGTGGTGTTTGTTCTTCACCTTTTCTTGTGGCAACAGGTCACAAATCTTGCTGCTGTGATTGCACACTGTGGTTTTTCACCCAGTAGAAAAGGGAGTTTATCAAAATTGGGTTTGTTTTCGAATTCTTTGTGGATCTCTGTAATCTGAGGGAAATATGTGTCTCTAATATGGTCATACATTTGGCAGGAGGTTAGGAAGTGCAGCTCAGTTTCCACCTCATTTTGTGGGCAGTGTGCACATAGCCTGTCTTCTCTTGAGAGCCAGGTCTGCCTACGGCGGCCTTTCTTAATAGCAAGGCTATGCTCACTGAGTCTGTACATAGTCAAAGCTTTTCTTAAGTTTGGGTCAGTCACAGTGGTCAGGTATTCTGCCACTGTCTACTCTTTGTTTAGGGCCAAATAGCATTCTAGTTTGCTCTGTTTTTTTTTGTTAATTCTTAACAATGTGTCAAGTCATTCTCTTTTTGTTTTCTCATTATTTGGTTGGGTCTGTTGTCCTGGGGCTCTGTGGGGTCTGTTTGTGTTTGTGATCAGAGCCCCAGGACCAGCTTACTTAGGGGACTCTTCTCCAAGTTCATCTCTCTGTAGGTGAATAAAATAAAAAATAAAAAATATTTCACCTTTATTTAACCAGGTAAGCCAGTTGAGAACAAGTTCTCATTTACAACTGAGACCTGGCCAAGATAAAACAAAGCAGTGTGATAAAAACAACAACACAGAGTTAAATATGGAATAAACAAAACGTACAGTCAATAACACAATAGAAAATCTATATACATTGTGTGCAAATGTAGTAAGTTATGGAGGTAAGGCAATAAATAGGCCATAGTGCAAAATAATTACAATTTAGTATTAACACTGGAGTGATATATGTGCAGAAGATGATGTGCAAATAGAGATACTGGAGTGCAAATTAGCAAAATAAATAACAATGTAAATAACAATATGGGGATGAGGTAGTTGGGTGGGCTAATTACAGATGGGCTGTGTACAGGTGCAGTGATCGGTAAGCTGCTCTGACAACTGATGCTTAAAGTTAATGAGGGAGATAAGCGTCTCCAGCTTCAGAGATTTTTGCAGTTCGTTCCAGTCATTTGCAGCAGAGAACTGGAAGGAATGGCGGCCAAAGGAGGTGTTGGCTTTGGGGATGACCAGTGAGATATACCTGCTGGAACGCATACTATGGGTGGGTGTTGCTAGGGTGATCAATGAGATAAGATAAGGCAGGGATTTGCCTAGAAGGGATTTATAGATGACCTGGAGCCAGTGGGTTTGGCGACGAATATGTAGTGAGGGCCAGCCAACGAGAGCTTACAGGTCACTATGGTGAGTAGTATATGGGGCTTTGGTGACAAAACGGATGGCACTGTGATAGACTACATCCAATTTGCTGAGTAGAGTGTTGGAAGCTATGTTATAAATGACATCGCCGAAGCCTAGGTATTTGTAGTTGTCCACATATTCTAAGTCAGACCCGCCGAGAGTAGTGATTCTAGTCGGGCGGGCGGGTGCAAGCAGCGTTCGATTGAAGAGCATGCATTTAGTTTTACTAGCGTTTAAGAGCAGTTGGAGGCCACGGAAGGAGTGTTGTATGGCATTTTTTTTTTTTTTTTTTTTTTTGAAGCTCGTTTGGAGGTTTGTTAACACAGTGTCCAATGAAGGGCCAGACGTATACAAAATGGTGTCGTCTGCGTAGAGGTGGATCTGAGAGTCACCAGCAGCAAGAGCGACATCACTGATATACACAGAGAATAGAGTCGGCCCGAGAATTGAACCCTGTGGCACCCCCAACAGGCCCTCCGATTTGACACATTGAACTCTATCTGAGAAGTAGTTGGTGAACCAGGCGAGGCAGTCATTTGGGAAAGCAAGGCTATTTAGTCTGCCAATAAGAATGCGGTGATTGACAGAGTCCTTGGCCAGGTCGATGAAGACGGCTGCACAGTACTGTCTTTTATCGATCGCGGTTATTATATCGTTTAGGACCTTGAGCGTGGCTGAGGTGCACCCATGACCAGCTCGGAAACCAGATTGCATAGTGGAGAAGGTACGGTGAGATTCGAAATGGTCGGTGATCTGTTTGTTAACTTGGCTTTCAAGTACTTTCGAAAGGCAGGGCAGGATGGATATAGGTCTGTAACAGTTTGGATCTAGAGTGTCACCCTCTTTGAAGAGGGGGATGACCGCGGCAGCTTTCCAATCTCTGGGGATCTCAGACGATACGAAAGAGAGGTTGAATAGGCTAGTAATAGGGATTGCGACGATTTTGGTGGCTAATTTTAGAAAGAAAGGGTCCAGATTGTCTAGCCCAGCTGATTTGTAGGGGGTCCAGATTTAGCAGCTCTTTCAGGACATCAGCTATCTGAATTTGGGTGAAGGAGAAGTGGGGGGGGGCATGGGCAAGTTGCAGCGGAGGGTGCAGAGCTGGTACCCGGGGTAGGGGTAGCCAGGTGGAAAGCATGGCCAGCTGTAGCAAAATGCTTATTGAAATTCTTGATTATCGTAGATTTATCGGTGGTGACAGGTTTCCTAGCCTCAGTGCAGTGGGTAGCTGAGAGGAGGTGCTCTTATTTTCCATGGACTTTAGAGTGTCCCAAAACTTTTTGGAGTTAGTGCTACAGGATGCAAATTTCTGTTTGAAAAAGCTAGCCTTTGCTTTCCTAACTGCTTGTGTATATTGGTTCCTGACTGCCCTGAAAAGTTGCATATCGCGGGGGCTGTTCGATGCTAATGCAGTACGCCACAGGATGTTTTTGTGCTGGTCAAGGGCAGTCAAGTCTGGGGTGAACCAGGGGCTATATCTGTTCTTAGTTCTGAATTTTTTGAATGGGGCATGTTTATTTAAGATGGAGAGGAAAGCACTTTTGAAGAACATCCCGGCATCCTCTACTGACGGAATGAGGTCAATATCCATCCAGGATACCCGGGCCAGGTCAATTAGAAAGGCCTGCTCACTGTAGTGTTTTAGGGAGCGTTTGACGGTGATGAGGCGTGGTCGTTTGACCGCGGACCCATTACGGACGCAGGCAATGAGGCAGTGATTGCTGAGATCCTGGTTGAAGACAGCTCAGGTGTATTTAGAGGGTAAATTAGTCAGGATGATATCTAAGAAGGTGCCCATGTTTACGGATTTAGGGTTGTACCTGGTAGGTTCCTTGATGTGAGATTGAGGGCATCTAGTTTAGATTGTAGGATGGCCGGGGTGTTAAGCATATCCCAGTTTAGGTCACCAAGCAGTACGAACTCTGAGGATAGATGGGGGGCAAGCAATTCACATATGGTGTCCAGGGCACAACTGTGGACTGAGGGGGGTCTGTAGCAAGCGGCAACAGTGAGATACTTATTTCAGGAAAGTTGGATTTTTAGAAGTAGAAGCTCAAACTGTTTGAGCACAGACCTGGATAGTATGATAGAGCTCTGCAGGTTATCTCTAGAGTAGATTGCAACTCTGCCCCCTTTGGCAGTTCTATCTAGACGGAAAATGTTGTAGTTCGGAATTGAAATTTCTGAATTTTTGGTGGCCTTCCTAAGCCAAGATTCAGACACTGCTAGAACATCAGGGTTGGCAGAGTGTGCTAACGCAGTGAATAACAGAAACTTGAGGAGGAGACTTCTGATGTTAACATGCAAGAAACCAAGTATTTTACGGTTATAGAAGTCAACAAATGATAGCGGCAGGGGGGTAGGAGTGATACTCGGGGCTACAGGGCCTGGGTTATCCTCTACATCACCAGAGGAACAGAGGAGGAATAGAATAAGGATACGGCTAAAGGCTTTAAGAACTGGTCTTCTAATGCGTTGGGTACAGATTTCCGGACGTTGTAGAATTGATTCAGGGCATTATTTACAGACAAGGATATGGAAGGATATGAGTACAGTGGAGGTACACCTAAGCATTGGGTAACTATGAAGGAGATAGCATCACTGGAGGTACCGATTGAGCCGGTCTCCGCGTGTATGGGGGGTGGGACAAAGGAGATCTCTGAGGCTGGTTGAGCTGAACATGGGGCTCTACAGTGAAATGGTATAATAAGAACTAACCCAAACAGCAAATGGCTAGGCATATTGACATGGGAGATAGGCATAACGCAATCACAGGTGTTATTCGAGAGGGCTAAGACAACAACTGGTAATGGCGACGAAAGTTTGGGCTGAGGCTAAACGGATAAACAGGATGGGGTACCATGTAAAGGAACAGTCCAGCAGACATTAGCTGTGTAGCTGAGTGATCATAAGGTCCAGTGAACAGCACTAAGTAAGTCCGGGAGAAGATCGTAGGCTGCTAAAGCACAGGCGAGCAGGAGGTTCAGCTGTTGATTGCGCGTGCTAGCGGGCCGGGGCTAGCAGATGGATCTTCGTGGTCGTCGCAATGGGAAGCCTGTTGAAACCACATCAGACGATTACGTCGGCAGACCAGTCGTGATGGATCGGTGGGGCTCCGTGTCAACACTAGGAGGTCCCGTCCGGTTGACAGAGAGATAGATAGCCGGGAGATGGGCCTGGCTCGAGGCTAGTTCAAGGTTAACTGGGGCTAGCTTCGGACAGTGGTGATTGGCGAACAACAACAACAGCCACTCGGTTGCAGCTAGGTAGTTGCGATGATCCGGTGTTAAGGTCCAGTGATTCCGGCAGAAAATCCGATATGCTCTGGCTCGATAGCGCGATGTGCAGACTGTGCAGACAGGCCGATAATTGTCCAGGCTAGAGCTGGCTGGTAAGTTGTGCAGGCCACGGACAATGGTGAAGACTGCTAACGGTGGCTAATAGCAAGTAGCTAGTTAGATGGCTAGCTGGCTAGTTTCAGCCAGAGGTTCTGGATAAAAATAAATAATAGAATCCGTTCCACATTGGGTGAGGCGGGTTGCAGGAATGTATATTTAGTTAACGGATGGAAAGTGAGATTGAGAAATATATACGAAAAAGCAAAAAAAAACAAAAAACAGGCTATTTACATGAGGACATTATAGAAAACACGAACGCACTGCTACGCCATCTTTTAAGTGGTTATAGAATTTAAAGGCTCTTTTCTGGATTTTGATAATTTGCGGGTATCGGCCTAATTCTGCTCTGCATGCATTATTTGGTGTTTTTTGTTGTACACAGAGGATATTTTTGCAGAATTCTACATGCAGAGTCTCAATTTGGTGTTTGTCCCATTTTGTGAATTTTTGGTTGGTGAGCGGACCCCAGACCTCACAACCATAAAGGGCAATGGGTTCTATAACTGATTCAAGTATTTTTAGCCAGATCCTAATTGGTATGTCAAATTTTATGTTCCTTTTGATGGCATAGAAGGCCCTTCTTGCCTTGTCTCAGATCATTCACAGCTTTGTGGAAGTTACCTGTGGCGCTGATGTTTAGGCCAAGTTATGTATTGTTTTTTGGGTGCTCTAGGGCAACGGCGTCTAGATGGAATTTGTATTTGTGGTCCTGGCAACTGGACCTTTTTTGGAACACCATTATTTTAGTCTTACTGAGATTTACTGTCAGGGCCCAGGTCTGACAGAATATGTGCAGAAGATCTAGGTGCTGCTGTAGGCCCTCCTTGGTTGGTGACAGAAGCACCAGATCATCAACAAACAGTAGACATTTGACTTCAGATTCTACTAGGGTGAGGCCAGGTGCTGCAGACTGTTCTAGTGCCCTCGCCAATTCATTCATATATATGTTGAAGAGGGTGGGGCTTAAACTGCATCCCTGTCTCACCACATGGCCCTGTGGAAAGAAATGTGTGTGTTTTTTGCGAATTTAACCGCACACTTATTGTTTGTGTACATGGATTTTATAATGTCGTATGTTTTTCCCCCAACCCCACTTTCCATCAATTTCGATAGCACACACTCATGCAAAATTGAGTCAAAAGGTTTTTTGAAGTCAACAAAGAATGAGAAAACTTTGCCTTTGCCTGTGTTTGGTTTGTTTGTTTGTCAATTAGGGTGTGCAGGGTGAATACATGGTCTGCCGTATAGTAATTTGGTAAAAATCAAATTTGACATTTGCTCAGTACATTGTTTTCACTGAGGAAATGAACTAGTCTGCTGTTAATTATAATGCAGAGGAATTTCCCAAGGCTGCTGTTGACGCATATCCCACTGTAGTTATTGGGGTCAAATTTGTCTCCACTTTTGTGGATTGGGGTAATCAGTTCTTGGTTCCAAATATTGGGGAAGATACCAGAGCTAAGGATGATGTTAAAGAGTTTAAGTGTAGCCAATTGGAATTTGTGGTCTGTATATTTTATCATTTCATTAAGGATACCATCAACACCACAGGCCTTTTTGGGTTGGAGCGTTTGTATTTTGTCCTGTAGTTCATTCAATGTAATTGGAGAATCCAGTGGGTTCTGGTAGTCTTTAACAGTTGATTCTAAGATTTGCATTTGATCATGTATATTTTTTTGCTGTTTGTTCTTTGTTATAGGGCCAAAAAGATTGGAGAAGTGGTTTACCCATACATCTCCTTTTTGGATAGATAGCTCTTCGTGTTGTTTGTTTAGTGTTTTCCAATTTTTCCAGAAGTGGTTAGAGTCTATGGATTCTTCAATTACATTGAGCTGATTTCTGACATACTCTTCCTTCTTTTTCCGTAGTGTATTTCTGTATTGTTTTAGTGATTCACCATAGTGAAGGCGTAGGCTCAGGTTTTCTGGGTCTCTATATTTTTGGTTGGATAGGTTTCTCAATTTCTTTCTTAGGTTTTTGCGTTCTTCATCAAACCATTTGTCACTGTTGTTACTTTTCTTCGGTTTTCTGTTAGAGTTTTTTAGATTTGATAGGGAAGCTGAGAGGTCAAATATACTGTTTAGGTTTTCTACTGCCAAGTTTACACCTTCACTTTTACAGTGGAACGTTTTGTCCAGGAAGTTGTCCAAAAGGGATAGAATTTGTTGTTGCCTAATTGTTTTTTGGTAGGTTTCGACACTACTTTCCTTCCATCTATAGCATTTCTTAATTTTATTCAGTTCCTTTGGCTTTGATGCCTAATGATTGAGTATTGCTCTGTTCAAGTAGACTGTGATTTTGCTGTGGTCTGTTAGGGGTGTCAGTGGGCTGACTGTGAACGCTCTGAGAGACTCTGGGTTGAGGTCAGTGATAAAGTAGTCTACAGTACTACTGCCAAGAGATGAGCTATAGGTGTACCTACCATATGTCCATACCCAGCGTGCGACAGAGCTGCAGGAGTTGTGACCCGTTTTTGTTGGTTATGTTGTCGTAGTTGTGCCTAGGGGGGCATATTGGGGAGGGAATGCTGTCACCTCCAGGTAGGTGTTTGTCCCCCTGTATGCTGAGGGTGTCAGGTTCTTGTCCAATTCTGGCATTTAGGTCGCCACAGACTAGTACATGTCCCTGGGTCTGGAAATGATTGATTTCCCCCTCCAGGATGGAGAAGCTGTCTTCATTAAAGTATGGGGATTCTAGTGGGGGGATATAGGTATCACACAGGAGGACATTTTTCTCTGTTGAGATAATTTCCTTTTGAATTTCTAGCCAAATGTAAAATGTTCATGTTTTGATTAATTTAGTAGAGTGAGTTAGGTCTGCTCTGTATCAAATTAGCATACCCCCCTTCCCTGTTTCACACCTGGTAGTTTGGTGGATGGGACTACCAGCGCTCTGTAACCTAGAGGGAAACCAGTGGGTCCGTCTCCTCTATACCATGTTTCTTGTAGGATGACAATGTCTGTATTTTCTGTATAAGTCCAGGTTCCTACTCTTTAGGCCAAAGGCAGATGACCTCAGGCCTTGGATATTCCAGGATGAAATAGTGAAGGCTTTGTGTTCCATAAAGTGTCTGTTGTTGGTCGTGTGGTTTGGTCTCAGGCCAGTAATTGTGAGCAGAGCCTGCTGAGCATCTGGTACATGCCATTGGCTCTCTCTCTCTCCCCGTCTCTCTCTCTCTCCCCGTCTCTCTCTCTCTCCCCGTCTCGCTCTCTCTCCCCGTCTCTCTCTCTCTCCCCGTCTCTCTCTCTCTCCCCGTCTCTCTCTCTCCCGTCTCTCTTTCTCTCCCCGTCTCTCTCTCTCTCTCCCCGTCTCTCTCTCTCTCCCCGTCTCTCTCCCAGTCTCTCTCTCTCTCTCCCATCTTTCTCTCTCTCCCTCCCTCCCTCTGTCTTTCTTCTTCCCTCTCTCTCTCTCTCATGGAGGTCACCAGGACCTGGCTTTCAGGTCTTTAGCCCCGAATGATTTTGGGTCAGCCCCAAATCTTTTGCACTGCTGCAATGGTTTTAAAAAAATGTTAGTCAACTGAATGCACCTCTTAATTCATAGAACTGTGGTTAGGCCTACATGAAACGCCCGAAGTCATCCAACCGTTATAATCAGGTGTGTAGTGCTGCGGGTGGGCAGCTGAACGACGGCCACTTCTCAGAATTATGCTATGTCTCGCAAGATCACTTAATGATTAATTAGTATTGTAACGACCCAGTATTGTGTTCTGTGTTCGTGGGTGTGTTATTGTTCTCATGGGTGCTAGCAGGGGTTAAATATGCCTGGACAGACGGAAAGTTTGGGGAGGTATGATGGGTAATCCCGCAGGGTTTTGAAATGCATGAATAGGGGTTACTGTCTCATTTCTCTCTCTTTCTATTCGGGATCCTGTTCTGCTCATATGAGTCTGCCACTTAACTTGACATTGTGTATTTGTGTACGTTCGGAATTTAGCAGCGTGGGCTGTGGCCTGAACAATAGCCCAGTTTAGGAATAAACCTGTGTTCTGCCCTGCACACCTGGTGTCCGTCTCTTTTTCCTTCATGACCCAGCCCGGGTCATTACAGTATTCTACATAACACACCGACTATAATACCGTGATAATGTCAGGCTACTGTTATACCAAAAACACCATATCATTTCTTATGACAATGTAGGATGATTGTGCTGAAATGTTTCATTTTTTGTTGTGGTTGTGTAACTCCATATGCTCTAAAATTGGATTAGTTAGGCCGTTTAGCTTACCTTACATCATTCAAGAAAATTGAAATGCATATTCCCATGAAACTGATTGGGATCAAATGGTTGGCAATGCATGCAGCATGGACGTTTCACTTGTAAAACGTGAATAATTATCATTCACGAATGACAGTGTTGATGGCCTAATTTATAATGAGGTAGGCCTAATTTGGTGTTTTAGTATTTTAAATATATAACATTTTCCTTTAGCCACTTACAGTATGTGTAGTCATAGGCAATCATGCAATTTGGATGATTCATTGTATGTATATTCTAAAATGATTTTATACAATAAGCTTCAGGTCGGTGCCAACTTTAATTCAGAAATGTATGGCTTAATAACAAATAAAAAATCAGCACACCACTGGTTATAATAAATGTGGACAACTGATATTCTGTTTGAAAAGGTGAGTGCCACTGGAAAGTTCGTGGACTATAATTTCCTCCTCATATTGTAGGCCTAAGATCTGTGTATCCACTCTATTCATTGGCCTATGCTGTTGGTTGCATTTAAGACATGGCTCGTTCGTTGTATTGATCTCTGTAAGTAAATGTCAGAGTAGCTTGTAATTTTGATCATTTGTGTGGTATAAAAACATATTTTTGTAATGTCTCTAGTAAAATATTGTAGAATTGCAGGAAATTTATAGAAAAGGCCCTTTTTCTCTCAGACCAACAAACCCCTTAGCCCCTGGTCTTCAGGACTGAGCCCTGAATCGAATGTTATGAAATGCTGGTGAGGGCCCTGCTCTCTCTCCCTACCTGTCTTTCTTCCCCCATTTCTCTCCCTGCCTCTCTCCCTCTCTCCCTGTCTCTCTCTCCCTGCCTCTCTCCCTGTCTCTTCCTCTCTCTGTCTCTCTCTCCCTGTCTCTCTCTCCCTGCCTCTTTCTCTCCCCGTCTCTCTCTCCCTGCCTCTTTCTCTCCCCCTGCCTCTCTCCCTGCCTCTGCCTCTCTCCCTGCCTCTTTCTCTCCCCCTGCCTCTTTCTCTCCCCCTGCCTCTCTCTCTCTCTCTCTCTCTCTCTCGCTCTCGCTCTCACTCCCTCCCACCCTGTTTCTTTTATTATTTTTTTGGGCGGAAGATCAGCTATAATATTGCAGATAGATTGTAACTTCCATCAATGTAATTGTCTGTATCACTCCCAACCCCCCATATATATTTTTTCCTCTCGCAAATATTTATACATACATACACATACATATAAATACATACATACATATACATACAGGGGGGAGAACAAGTATTTGATACACTGCCGATTTTGCAGGTTTTCCTACTTACAAAGCATGTAGAGGTCTGTAATTTTTAAAATAGGTACACTTCAACTGTGAGAGACAGAATCTAAAACAAAAATCTAGAAAATCACATTGTATGATTTTTAAGTAATTAATTTGCATTTTATTGCATGACATAAGTATTTGGTACATCAGAAAAGCAGAACTTAATATTTGGTACAGAAACCTTTGTTTGCAATTACAGAGATCATACGTTTCCTGTAGGTCTTGACCAGGTTTGCACACACTGCAGCAGGGATTTTGGCCAACTCCTCCATACAGACCTTCTCCAGATCCTTCAGGTTTCGGGGCTGTCGCTGGGCAATACGGACTTTCAGCTCCCTCCAAAGATTTTCTATTGGGTTCAGGTCTGGAGACTGGCTAGGCCACTCCAGGACCTTGAGATGCTTCTTACAGAGCCACTCCTTAGTTGCCCTGGCTGTGTGTTTCGGGTCGTTGTCATGCTGGAAGACCCAGCCACGACCCATCTTCAATGCTCTTACTGAGGGAAGGAGGTTGTTGGCCAAGATCTCGCGATACATGGCCCCATCCATCCTCCCCTCAATACGGTGCAGTCGTCCTGTCCCCTTTGCAGAAAAGCATCCCCAAAGAATGATGTTTCCACCTCCATGCTTCACGGTTGGGATGGTGTTCTTGGGGTTGTACTCATCCTTCTTCTTCCTCCAAACACGGCGAGTGGAGTTTAGACCAAGAAGCTCTATTTTTGTCTCATCAGACCACATGACCTTCTCCCATTCCTCCTCTGAATCATCCAGATGGTCATTGGCAAACTTCAGACGGGCCTGGACATGCGCTGGCTTGAGCATGGGACCTTGCGTGCGCTGCAGGATTTTACTCCATGATGGCGTAGTGTGTTACTAATGGTTTTCTTTGAGACTGTGGTCCCAGCTCTCTTCAGGTCATTGACCAGATCCTGCCGTGTAGTTCTGGGCTGATCCCTCACCTTCTTCATGATGCCCCACGAGGTGAGATCTTGCATGGGCCCCAACGGGTGATTGACCGTCATCTTGAACTTCTTCCATTTTCTAATAATTGCGCCAACAGTTGTTGCCTTCTCACCAAGCTGCTTGCCTATTGTCCTGTAGCCCATCCCAGCCTTGTGCAGGTCTACAATTTTATCCCTGAGGTCCTTACACAGCTCTCTGGTCTTGGCCATTGTGGAGAGGTTGGAGTCTGTTTGATTGAGTGTGTGGACAGGTGTCTTTTATACAGGTAACGAGTTCAAACAGGTGCAGTTAATACAGGTAATGAGTGGAGAACAGGAGGGCTTCTGTGAGAGCCAGAATTCTTATTGATTGGTAGGTGATCAAATACTTATGTCATGCAATAAAATGCAAATGAATTACTTAAAAATCATACAATGTGATTTTCTGGATTTTTGTTTTAGATTCCGTCTCTCACAGTTGAAGTGTACCTATGATAAAAATTACAGACCTCTACATGCTTTGTAAGTAGGAAAACCTGCAAAATCGGCAGTGTATCAAATACTTGTTCTCCCCACATTTCCCTTTATTACTTTCCAACCCCACCACCCTTCCCCTAATTGGAGTAAACTAGTGAACAACAACGCTTAGGCCTCTACTTCCAGCTTATACATACTATATACATTTTATGGACACAGTCAATTTTGCAATAATTCTATTTTGTTTGTTTTTACTCCTGAACTTCCTCTACCCTCAACCTCTCCGATCATTTTTATGATGTCCATCCGATTTGCTTCTATATGCCATATCTTTCTAACTGTGCTTGTAGTGTCTAAACAGTTTATGACTTTGCTGATGTTTGCAAATGATGTGTTAGAGGAAGTCTGTTATGTGGAGGCCTGGGATTGGTTTATGGGAAAACCACCCATATCATGTTACAGATTATAAATACCATGATTGGAACAAAGGACGGAGAGGAACAACATGTTAGAGATTGGGTCAGTTGTTCTCCAGATGTCTGCAGGAGTCTGTAAATTGACGCTGAAATCTTTGATGTAATAAACTATTATAATCAAGGACAGTGTCAGCGGATTCCTTGTTCTCACAGCATAATTAGCATCATTATTTAGTTACCACAGAATGGCGACGAGGACCTTTGGGACGTGTTGCGTCTCTCCAGCGTTCCATTCATGAGCAACGAAGTGACTCCTGCTCAAGACGCCGGCACATAAGGTGAGATTTCACACAATTTTGGGCGCTGGTCGGTTCGTTTGCCTATGTGGGTGTGTGCGCTGAGGAGATGTACCGTTTGAAAGACTTATGTGTGCACGTTACTGTTATTTGCTGTGGGATAAGAATCCGTTCTAAATTTCTAAATTTGTTTGCGTTGGAAACAACGCAAACAGGGGGGAGTGTCTATAGGAATTGATAACACGGGGCACAGGGATATTTGGCTTGAATAAAATTTAAAAAGAATAGAATGAAGGAATAAGGCCAGGAACTAAGGAAAAATGTATACTAATTAGGACGTCGTTGATCTATGGAAGCCCTCAAACGAGGCGATCATTAGGATGGGCCGACAATCCTGAAAACTCACTAGGTTGATTTTTAAGGTCAGTTCTGGGAACTGGAATTTGTGGTAGATACATTCAGTTGCAAGTTACCCCTCGACTTATAGTTGACGAGGTATATGTTCGATGTAACCTCTCATTGAATATCTGCAAACTCAAGGTAGCAGAAATTTAGGAAGGAACTATGAGAAATTAGGAACGACGGTAGCATGCTTCAGAGGACCGTAGGAACGGATGCATTCCTCTTGAAATGTGTGTGTGGGGGGGGGGGGGAAATAATAAAATAAAGACGTCTCTGTTGTGTTTCAGCTGTGTGTCGACTCATGTTATGATAAGATTTATGTTAGAGATATATACATATATATGTTTTGGTTGAGAACAGGGGTTTTAGTTTTTTGTAAGGAAATATGTTAGTTAAGGTTAAAATCTTATGAGTCTCCATTAGCGAGAACGTTAATAATTGTTAACTATATATGAGCCCCCTGGAAGGAAGTTAAGGTTAAAATCTTATGAGTCTCCGTTAGCGAGAACGTTAATAATTGTTAACTATATATTAGCCCCCTGGGAGCACGTTAAGGTTAAAATGTTATGAGTCTCTATAAAAAGAGAACGTTTAATAACTGTTAAAAGATTATGAGCCTACAGGGAGGATTTTTAAGAGTGTGTAGAGATGTTTTGTAATGGATAAGAAAATAATTATAAATCTGCACATTAGGATAAGTGAAGTTAAGAAACTTCAAAGTAGAAATTGTGTTCTATGTTTTGTGTTGGTTTGTGAGTTCTGTTAAGTGTTACTGTTTGTCTGTGTTGGGGAAATAACGGAGGGACAGCTGGTCTGTCTACTTTCTGTTGTTTAGCTTGGAGAGAGCTGCTTGGGAGCTCTTCTCACTCTGAAATCGCACTGGTAAATGAACTGCGCATGCGTGGGATTTATGAGTTTAGAGTTACGTAGAGCAAATATGCCACTCCCCTGCCTGCACTGAGCTGCTGTGACATGCAGACAGAGGAGGAGGGGGAGACTTACACACGAATAAAGTATTCTGTTTGTTAAATTGGCTTTTGCTTAACGATGAAACTATTTGATTGAGATCTGTTGAATTTATAAATGAGAGATATGTTGACGGATTAAAAATAAATAAAATAAAATGTTATTGAGCTATTTATAATATTCCTGAGTTAAGCTGTTTGCTTATTTCTTAGCAGAAATGTGAACATAGGTATGCATAAAATACAAAATTATTGTCTGTGTTCTTTGTTCTTCTGCCATATGAGAGACGAGAAGGAGGAGACAGAGAGAGAGAGGAGGTGCTGACCAGTGCGTCACGCGACAGAGTGTGCTGCCACGGATCCAGTCCAATTAAGACCAGTACTGTTCTGTTCACAAAACGTACCTTCCCATACAAGATATTGTGTGTGCCTAGCATATTTCATGTTGTGACAATTTGACAGGGACTTGGCAACAGACAGATCAATTGATGTAATTAAGAATTGCACATTGGAGTTTTTTGTGCATAAGTTGATTTGATTAGAGTTGTGTTGTAAATCCAGCACTGACATTATTGTGGTCCTCTCAGCTGGTAGAGCACGGCGCTTGCAACGCCAGGGTAGTGGGTTCGATCCCCAGGACCACCCATACGTAAAAATGTATGCACACATGACTGTAAGTCGCTTTGGATAAAAGCGTCTGCTAAATGGCATATTATTATTATTCTGTAAAATTAAGGTAATTGGGTGATTATTGAGCAATTGGTTTGTGAGTGCTGTAGTGTTGCTGGATTACAGGTCTTTCTTTTTTGGATGGCTCTGAAGTTGACTACTTTCCTTTACTTTTCCTGATCGGATGTTGTAAGATTGCCACTAATCAATAAATTGGTAAAATAAAAAATAAAATAAAAAATTAATTAATTAATTAATTAATTAATAAAAAATAAATAAATATATTGATTGATTGATTGATTGATTGATTGATTGATTAATTAATTAATTAATACATTAATAAATAAATAAAAAAGGGATAGAAACATAAGCTACATAGTCTAAAGTTTTTTTGGTTTACTAATTAATTGGTTTAAAATAATAATAAAATAATTCACAATAAAGGAATATAGAAGAGTTGTTACAATGGGGAAAAAGGACATCAAAACTATGAAAGTAATTACTCCTGTTGATGTAGTAGAAAATAGTAATCCTCTAGTTAATGGTATTGCAAGGTTATCTGGAAAATGGAATAAAAGTTGGCCTGACATTGAACAACCAGTGGAAGGGACTCTTAACCCTGACATCATCAACATAATGAAAGTGCTTGTGTCAATTTATAAGGCAGGTCAAAAGAAGGGAAAAAAAGGGAATAACATAAAGAAAAAAGACAAATAGAGCTGGGTCTTCTTAAGCTGTTTGAAAATGAAGGACAAAAACTGATAAAAGATACCAACGATAAAAGAAACAGAGGTATAGAGAAAATGGCAAAAGAGGTGAAGGTGACAGAAAAACTAATGGCAGAAGTCAATACACCTTTCTCACATACGGATTCAGCAAAAAGACCCCCACCTTACGAGAAAGAAGTAGAGTTTAAGGACGTCTATTCTCAGCTTCCAGTGATCATTCAGGAGGGTGATTATTGCATCAGAGATGAAGATGAACGAATAATAGAGAGAGGACAAGCAGAAACGACCATAAAGATTACTCTAAACTCCAAAAGTAAGAAGAAAATGAGATGACTGGAAACTAAGGGTGGAGTGAGGTTCAGGAGGATGGAACTTGAAGATGATGATGATGATGATCAGAGTGATTCAGAAGAGATCATGGGTGGATATGACCATGTGATCAGAAGGAGGTTGGCCAGAGAGGAAAGAAGGGGTGATGGATGTTGGAAGAAGAAGAATACAAGAGATTCGAGTTCTGATGAAAGAGATGAAGACAGCGATAAAGATTTGGAGATTAAAGGTGCTTCATATTCAAAAGGATTTTATCCTACAATGACCAGCACAGAAGAAATAGAAAGAGATATAGACCGATGCGTATCATGCCTGGATAAGGCGAATAATTTAGAAGAAGTAAGAGAACTGGAAGAACAACTCAAGAAGCTGAAGATACAGAAGAAAAAACTGCTGAGAAAAGGATCCCAAGAATTGGAGAAGAAGTATACATTGAGGCCAAGGAAAGAGAGCACAAGTAAGAAGATGATGCCAGTGATAATTCGAGGACAGAACCTGGAGTATAAGCCTTTGCAGAATACCGATATGTCAGATATATTTGAGAAGCTGCCTACTCTTCAAGATGGAGCATATCCTTGGATTTCAAAATTGGAAGAAATTACGGTGGGAACACAGTCTGCCATAGGAGACATTAAGAGACTTTTGGCTAATCTCCTTGGGATTCCAGATATGGAAGACATTTTTCAGAGAGCTGGACTTAATAGATATGTGGGGACTGCGGTGAACGATCCTGAATTGTTGGCTGCAAGTAGAAATCGGCTGTGGAGAGCACTGAAAGACACGTTTCCAACAAATTTGCATCCTGACAACATTCTGATTGACCCACTAGGACAACAAGAAAATCTGAGAGCCTATGTGTCAAGAGTTCATCAAGTGTGGATAAATATTACCGGAAATGATCCAGATGTCAGTCAAATTGAGCAGTCAATTTTGAGAGCTAAACTGCAGATGGGACTGCCCTCACCAGTAAGGAGCAAACTGGCAGAGGTGGTTGGACTTGGAAGCATGACAAAAGGTGTCTATACAGATCATATAGCCCATCAAGTGGATCTGTACAGGAAAAGGGAACACAACCAGAAAGAACAGGACCAAGAAACTCAGAAAACTCAATCAAATACAACTGGTGGAGAATAAGAAGGAGAAGAAACAAGCTTTGGTTATGCAGAATCAGTGTGCACCAAATCAACAATCACTGCCACAGCTTCAACCGGACCAGTTCCAACCGCAAGTGTACCAGCCACCAATAGCGGTACCAGTTGTTTCATATCCGCAGCCAGTCTCTGGACAGACACAGAATTGGAGAGGAAGAGGACGAGAAGGCTTAGAAAGAGGAAGAGGAGGAAGATTTAAGCCATACTTCCAGCAATCTTCAGAAGTGTGTTATAATTGTGGACAGGTTGGTCACTTTGCCCGTGAGTGTAATGGGCCAGGAGGAAACACCAGAGGTAATTTCAGAGGAAGATACAGGGGCCAGTCAAGATCATCTGGAGGACCGGTGAACCCTTATAGGGGCCCGGGGCAAGGATTCTAGGGGTGCCCAGAAGATCCGAAAGGGGGGTGTCAGCTGGTAGCATCAGGACCGGAAAAAGATCCAACAATTGAGGTGAAAATAAACAACCGACCATTGGAAGTGATGGCGGATAGCGGAGCTGCTTTTACTTGTGTTCGGCCTGAAGATGCTACACATCTCCCTATGTCCAATCAACTAATTAGGACAATCGGATTTGAGGGAGTGAAACAGCTGATTCCTCTTACGGAACCAATTGAGCTCTTCTATAAAAATCTGAAAATTACAATACCCATACTGGTATCAGAACATACACCTATTGCATTGTTGTGGAAGAGATGCATTGTGTAAGTTGAACTGTACAATAAAATGTAGAAGTGTAGAAGTACCAAAGGAAAAGGTTTTCCAATTGTTGATGATGACAGAGATGGATTCTTCTACAGTATTCTGGATTGGAAATCTCAGTGAAGATTTTTTGAAGCAGGCTAAGATATGGGAGAAATTCATTGTGGCAAATATGCCAGATGCGAGGCTTCCGGAATATCCATTTCATTGTACGCTCAAGTATTTCAAGAATGCTGCCCAATTGAGCTCAGAGGAATTGTCAAGGGGTGCTGAAGGTGGGTGTGGTGCATGAATCAAGCGCAGGACGCAGAAGCTCAGTCCAAAAGACTTTAGTGCAATAATCACGTAGAAAATAAGCACAATAAGCCCGAAGGCGAAATCACGGCGCACACAGGCGTCAAACAAACGGCGCACTAACATGTGCGAAAACCCTCTCCAAAACACTGGAGGGAAGTACGTAGCTTCAACACGAAAACAGAAGAGCAATCACACACAAAGACAAACACAACCAACGAGAACTAAATAGGACACTAACGAGGACTAACAAGACACAGGTGTACAACATAAAGACAAAACCAAACGAACATGAAACATCGATCGGTGGCAGCTAGTACTCCGGGGACGACGACCGCCGAAGCCTGCCCGAACCAGGAGGAGGAGCAGCCTCGGCCGAAACCGTGACAGTACCCCCCCCCCCCTTGACGCGCGGCTCCAGCCGTGCGCCGACCCCGGCCTCGGGGACGACCAGGAGGACGCGGAGCAGGGCGCGCAGGATGGTCCCGGTGGAACTCCGACAGGAGAGATGGGTCTAGGATGTCCCTCCGCGGCACCCAGCACCGCTCCTCCGGGCCGTACCCCTCCCACTCCACGAGATACTGGAGACCCCCCATCCGGCGTCTGGAGTCCAAGATGGACCGAACGGTGTACGCCGGAGCCCCCTCGATGTCCAGTGGGGGCGGAGGAGTCTCTCCTATCTCATTGTCCTGGAGTGGACCAGCTACCACCGGCCTGAGAAGAGACACATGGAACGAGGGGTTAATATTCTTATACTCAACAGGTAGATGTAACCTATAACACACCTCGGTCAATCTTCTCAGGACTTTAAAGGGCCCCACAAACCGCCGACCCAGCTTCCGGCAGGGCAGGCGGAGGGGTAGGTTTCTGGTAGAGAGCCAGACTCGATCTCCGGGTGCGTACACCGGCCCCTCACTGCGGTGGAGATCGGCGCTCGCCTTGTGACGAAGGACGGCCCGCTGCAGGTGGACGTGGGCAGCGTTCCACGTCTCTTCCGAGCGCCTCATCCAATCATCCACCGCAGGGGCCTCGATCTGGCTCTGCTGCCACGGTGCCAGAACCGGCTGGTAACCTAACACACATTGAAAGGGGGTTAGGTTGATAGAGGAGTGGCGGAGAGAGTTCTGGGCCATCTCGGCCCAGGGAATGTACCGTTCCCACTCCTCCGGCCGGTCCTGGCAATACGACCTCAGAAACCTACCCACATTCTGGTTGACACGTTCTACCTGCCCGTTGCTCTCCGGGTGGTACCCTGAGGTAAGGCTAACCGAGACCCCCAAACGCTCCATGAACGCTCTCCAAACACGGGAGGTAAACTGGGGGCCTCGATCAGACACTATATCCTCGGGTACCCCGTAATGCCGGAAGACGTGGGTAAATAGGGCCTCAGCGGTCTGTAGGGCAGTAGGAAGACCCGACATAGGAGAAGACGACAGGCCTTTGAGAACCGGTCCACAACGACCAGGATGGTGGTATTCCCCTGAGAGAGGGGAAGGTCTGTTACAAAATCCACCGAGAGGTGGGACCATGGTCGTTGTGGAACGGGCAGGGGTTGTAACTTACCCCTGGGCAGATGTCGGGGCGCCTTACACTGGGCGCACACCGAGCAGGAGGAGACATAAACCCTCACATCCCTAGCCAAAGTAGGCCACCAGTATTTAGTGCTAAGGCAATGCACTGTCCGGCCAATACCCGGATGTCCAGAGGAGGGTGACGTGTGAGCCCAGTAAATGAGTCGATCCCGAATCTCGAGCGGAACGTACTTCCGACCCTCAGGACACTGTGGAGGGCTGGGGTCGGTACGCAACGCTCCCTCGATTTCGGCATCGACCTCCCACACCACCGGTGCCACAAGGCAAGACTCCGGTAGTATGGGAGTAGGCTCAACGGATCTCTCCTCCGTGTCATACCGCCGGGACAGTGCATCTGCCTTACCATTCTGGGACCCAGGGATGTACGTGATTTTAAATACGAACCTGGTGAGAAACATACTCCATCGAGCCTGGCGAGGGTTCAGTCTCCTCGCTGCCCGGATGTACTCCAGGTTCCGATGGTCAGTCAAAATGAGGAAAGGGTGTTGAGCCCCCTCAAGCCAATGCCTCCACACCTTAAGGGCTTGAACTACAGCTAACAGCTCCCTGTCCCCAACGTCATAGTTACGCTCCGCCGGGCTGAGCTTTTTTGAGTAAAAAGCACAGGGGCGGAGTTAAGGTGGCGAGCCGGATTGTTGAGAGAAAACGGCCTCTATACCTGCCTCAGACGCGTCCACCTCAACCTGAAAGGGTAATGCGGGATCCGGATGCGCCAGCACCGGAGCCGACGTAAACAGGTCCTTCAGTCTCCCAAAGGCCCTGTCCGCATCAGCTGACCACTGCAGGCGCACCGGACCCCCTTTCAGAAGGGACGTGATGGGAGCTGCCACCTGTCCAAAACCCCGGATAAACATCCGGTAGTAATTCGCAAAGCCCAAGAACTGCTGCACCCCTTTTACAGTGGTTGGGGTTTGCCAATTACGCACAGCGGACACACAATCCACCTCCATTCTCACCCCTGACGCGGACAACCGATAACCCAAAAAGGAGACCGACTCCTGGAAAAACAGACATTTCTCTGCCTTGACATATAGGTCGTGCTCCAACAGCCTCCTCAATACACGACGGACCAGGGTTACATGCTCGGCTCGGGTAGACGAGTACACCAGAATATCATCAATGTAGACGACCACCCCTTGTCCCTGCATATCCCGGAAAATGTCATCTACGAAGGATTGGAAGACTGATGGAGCATTCATCAACCCATATGGCATGACAAGATACTCGAAATGACCTGACGTGGTACTAAACACTGTCTTCCATTCGTCGCCCTCCCTAATGCGCACCAGTTTTGTGAAAAACCGCGCTCCATGCAATGACTCCGTCATGGTCGCAATCAGAGGGAGTGGATAACTGTATTTCACAGTAATCTGATTGAGACCACGGTAATCAATGCACGGGCGCAACCCTCCAAAGGGCTATATTCGCCTTATTTCCTAGTGCCCAAAAAGACGGGGGGAGTGAGGCCGATTTTGGATTTACGCATTCTCAACGAGAGCATAACCAAACGGCCCTTCCGAATGCTAACGACAAAACGTCTGCTGGAATGTGTCCAGAGAGGGGACTTTTGTACGAGCATAGACCTAAAGGACGCGTACTTTCATGTGCCGGTTCAGCCGCGTCACAGGAAGTTTCTGCGGTTCGCCTTTCAAGGGGTGATGTACGAATACACGAGGATGCCATTTGGGTACGCCCTGGCACCTCGCACATTTTCCAAGTGTGTGGAGGCGGCATTGGAACCGTTGCGTCGTCAAGGAATACGGCTACTAGCCTACCTGGACGACCCTACTGGTTCTCGCCCCGTCAGCAGAGCTGGCGATCACTCACACAACACAGACAGTGATGCATCTCACAAGTCTGGGGTTCGCTGTGAATTGGAAAAAGAGCGCACCCTGGCCCACTCATCAGATTGTCTACCTGGGGATACAGCTAGACACTGTGAGGATGAGGGCTTGAATTTCGGACCCCCGAAGGGTAGCCTTGTTGCTAGCCCTAAGGAAGTGTCGTCCGAATCACACGGTGACGACGCTGTCGATCATGTCACTTTTGGGCCTCATGTCGTCAGCCCACTCTGTGGTTCCGCTGGGACTCCTGCACATGCGCAGGACGCAGCGATGGTTCGCCCAACTAAGACTAGACCCATTGCGTCAACGTCATCGGTTGGTGGTGGTTCCCCTCTCGCTCAGTGCAGACCTAAACTATTGGAGAAACTCGCGCGTTCTCACGCACGGAGTCCCGATAGGAAAGGTGTCCTCTCACATCCCAGTATTCACGGATGCGTCCCTGACGGGATGGGGAGGGACATGTCAGACACAAGCGATAGGAGGTGTGTGGCCTCAATCAGGTCGTCACATCAACCTCCTGGAGCTGGAAACGGTTCGACTGGTTCTGACCCACTTCGCGTCTACCCTTCGGGGTCGCGATGTGCTGGTCTGGTCAGACAACCGGACCAACAGTATTCCCACATAAATCGTCAGGGTGGAGTCAGGTTCGCCTGCTCTCCATCGGGCGAGCAGAGGAATTGTGGCGGTGGGCTCACGAGCACCTTCGCTCATTGAGAGCAGCACACATTCCGGGCTACTTGAACGTAGGAGCAGACCTCATGTCAAGAGGGGGTCCTCGAGACGACGAGTGGTGTCTGCATCCAGACATTGTTGTCCAGATTTGGGAACAATTCGGGAGAGCCGAGGTGGACCTATTCGCGTCACGCGTGAACGTGCAATGTCCTCTGTGGTTCTCTCTGAGGGAACAGGATGAACCGCCACTGGGAAGGGACGCCTTTGCGCACCAACCGTGGCCGAGAGTTCTCCTGTATGCATTCCCTCCGCTGTCCTGCATTCTCCCATGCTAGCCAGGGTGAGGTCAGGGGGGCTGTCAGTGATACTGATAGCCGACCC
>LR778287.1:34850304-34959034 GCA_902810595.1 Coregonus sp. 'balchen' | reverse complement strand
CCCTCCTGCTCCCCGCACCAAGTCAGGGGTGCGCTTCGACAGCCCGGATCGGCCCGCTCCTGCTCCACACCAAGCCAGTGGTGTGCGTCGTCAGTTCCGGCACGGCCCTGCCTGTTCCACCGGTTGGCTTGGTCCGGCACCGGTCAGATGCTTCACGCAGGAGCTAGAGCAATCCGCTCCCACCAGTGTGCAGTCCCAGCTCCGGCCAGCGGGGCCAACCGAACCAGGGTACTTGGGGGGTTGAGAGGGAGCGGGGGATCAGTCCGGAGCCGGATCTTTGCCGCCTAAGCGGAGTGCCCACCCGGTCCCTCCCCTGTGGTATTTGGTGGCGCGGTCGAGTCCGCGCCTTTAGGGGGGGGTACTGTCACGCCCCTGGCTCTGGGGACTCTAATATGTTGAGCCAGGGTGTTGTATAGTCTATGTGTGTTCTAGGTTCACTTTCTGGTTTGGTGTATCTATGTTGGCCAGGGTGGCTCCCAATCAGAGACGGCTGTAGCTCGTTGTCTCTGATTGGGAGTCATACTTAGGTAGCCGTTAGTGCATTCATTTGGGGTGGTTTCTGTTCGTATTTGGGTTTGTGTATACCATTGACTGTCACGTCTCGTTTTGTTGTTTTGATCGTGTGATCATCTATAAATAAATATGTTCGCCTTCAACGCTGCCGCCTTGGTCCTCATCTCTGTTTGACGATCGTGACATAAGAGCATTATTCAAGGTCCTGGAATGGCATAGCAAGTCTCCAGATCTCAACCCCATAGAAAATCTTTGGAGGGAGTTGAAAGTCTGTGTTGCCCAGCGACCAGCCCCAAAACATCACTGGCTCTAGAGGAGATCTACATGGAGTGAATGGGCCAAAATACCAGCAAACAGTGTGTGAAAACCCTTGTGAAGACTTACAGAAAACGTTGACCTGTGTCATTGCCAACAAAGGGTATATAACCAAAGTATTGAGAAACTTTTGTTATTGACCAAATACTTATTTTCCACCATAATTTGCAAATAAATTCATAAAAAATCCTACAATGTGATTTTCTGGATTTTTTTTTTTCTAATTTTGTCTGTCATAGTTGACGTGTACCTATGATGAAAATTACAGGCCTCTCTCATCTTTTTAAGTGGGAGAACTTGCACAATTGGTGGCTGACTAAATACTTTTTTCCCCCACTGTATCTTACCCTATAGGATGGACAGGATTGTTGTTACACATGTCGACGTTGAAGCTTCCATATGAGGTTTTTTACCATTAAAAGAGGGGAAGCACCGGACACAGATAAATCTGATTACTAGGTTTGGAAATAGGGTTGAAAAGGGACAAGGCGAAATGTCAATAGTCTGGAAGCCTACCATTGGAGGATAAGTCTAGAGAGAGAAGTGGGGACTTGGACTTTTTCCATGGTATTGTGTAACATTTTTGGCAGATCAACATTGATAATATTACCTATACTTTGCAGGGTTGTTGCCAAATGAAACGACAAGAGGGTTTAACCTTCTGTCAAATACTCAAAGAAGTCACAGACTGACGCTGTTGAAACATGACATGGCTCTTGACTATATTTTAGCAAAACAAGGTGGATTATGTTTGGCTATGAACTTGACGGGGGATGATTGTTATACTTTGATCCCCGATAGTTTTCCGATAATATCACTAGTGTTATAGATGCATTGAAGAATAATAGGGATGCGTTTTGGTAGATCTGAAGGAGCTGGATGGTCAGCGAAGGCTTGGTTTGCAAGATCAGTTAGGCCCAGTGGGAGCAGTGATAGTTCCAGATTTTAGTGGCTGCTCTTATAGCGCTGTGTGTGATGTTTTGCTTTTGTACTTTGTTATTGACTTTGCGAAGGCTATGATATTGGAGATGAGTTGGAGTTGTGATGCCTGGAGAAAACACTCAGATGCCGTTGTTAACTGTTATCTGATCTAGATGGAGATGAACAAGTGGGACTGGATGGAGTATGATGGATAGATATCCATTTTGAATATCCGATTTTTCACATGTTTTTACATATTATTGTGATATTTAGTATTTTCTTATGAATCAAAGGGGGGGAAATGGAATGTGATTCATTTTATATATAATTTTTACATATATCATTTTTATATTATTGTTGATATTGATGTTTTAATTTGCATGTGTTGTTTTGAAAAAGATACTGGTTGGTGTTTTCTTTTCTTCCAGAAGCATATGGGGGAATGTGTAGAGTGGGATTCAAATACTCAACATGGACAACATGAATGGACTGGAGGAGTGGAACAAGGGAAGGTGTGGAAATGTTCAGATTCCATCATCAACGTTTCATTGAAAGTCGACACTGCTGAGGAGATGCAGTGTAGTGGACTACATTCCTGTGTCTGCAATGATATATAGACAGATTTGCATGTGTAATACATAATTTGTGTCATATTCTTTCTGTATTAATTTTGAAGAAGGATGTTTTCTGTTGTTGGGTACATGTGGGGATCTCAGATGTTTTTGTTTATTTTGTGGATGCTTAGGGATATTGGGGTCTAGGCAGGGACAGAGAGAATCCACAGGAGGGTCCGATGGGTCGACCAGCCTGAGTGTGGACATTTTTGATTGTATTTTGTTTTCTGAGGCATTCATGTGTATTCAATTGCATCATAGTTTAAGATGCATTGATAAAGATTTATGCATTGATCTGGAGTACTTAGGAGGTCGCCTGGGGCAGAGGGGCCGTGAGAGAATTTTAACTGTCTTGATTGATTGATGGATATTTGGAAAGAAAGCTGCCATACAGGTTTTTCGCTCTCACACGCCATAAGATTCGTTCATATTTCATAGAAATTTATTTACACTCCATAGAAAAATGTGTTTACTCTCCATACATTTGGTTTCTTGCTAAAGTTACTCAATAAGAGAAATTGTTATTTTTCATAATCCTATTCTTTTGTTTTCGAGACTTAATTAGTCTCGAAGGGGGGAAATATGTAGTGTCTAAACAGTTTATGACTTTGCTGATGTTTGCAAATGGTGTGTTAGAGGAAGTCTGTTATGTGGAGGCCTGGGATTAGTTTATGGGAAAACCACCCATATCATGTTACAGATTATAAATACCATGGTTGGAACAAAGGACGGAGAGGAACAACATATTAGAGATTGGGTCAGTTGTTCTCCAGATGTCTGCAGGAGTCTGTAAATTGACGCTGAAATCTTTGATGTAATAAACTATTATAACCAAGGACAGTGTCAGCAGATTTCTTAGACTCCTGAGTGGCGCAGTGGTCTAAGGCACTGCATCGCAGTGCTAACTGTGCCACTAGAGATCCTGGTTCGAATCCAGGCTCTGTCGCAGCCGGCCGCGACCGGGAGACTCATGGGCGGCGCACAATTGGCCCAGCGTCGTCCAGGGTAGGGGAGGGAATGGCCGGCAGGGATGTAGCTCAGTTGATAGAGCATGGCGTTTTGCAACGCCAGGGTTGTGGGTTCGATTCCCACGGGGGGCCAGTATAAAAAAAATAAAAAATAAAAATATATGTATTCACTAACTGTAAGTCGCTCTGGATAAGAGCGTCTGCTAAATGACTAAAATGTAAATGTAAATTTCTTGTCATCACAGCATAATTAGCATCGTTATTTCGATACCACATGCTCTTTCACAAAAGTTCTCAACCTATAACCTACAGTATGGTCCCTATGACAACTTCAACTTTGAAAATGGTCACGTGCTCTCGGCACTCATGCATAAGACACACACTGCTAAAAGTAAGTAACACTCCCACTACTTGCACACACTCGTGCAAACAAATTGTTTCATGATACGTTTAGTGTAGTTGAAGTGTATGATCTATTTGTGATTGAATCTTGACAAGAAGATGAAATAAAGGGCTTTTTCTTGATGAAAGAATGAGGTGTGAGAGTCGTTGAGGAGAGTGATACTGTATGACGTGTTTCCTCACTACAAAACAACACGGGTCTAGAATGGCACAAGGAAGTAGCCTGGAACGAATCATTGGAGCCAACTGTTTCTCATCATTCACTGGCCTTGGTCCAGACACTGCAGATAATAATACTGGTTTGTATTAAAAGAAAATATACACCTCATGTGATTTATCTGGGATGAACATAACAAACTAGAAGAATAAGCCTACCTATGTAATAGAGCCAACAGACACTAATATAAAGTTAACTTCCATCGGACACTCTAATATAAAGCCAAGAATATTGAGATTTATGACATCTCTAATTGCTCTCCATCTCATTGTAAAAACAGGAAAGGAAGAAGCAGGTGTGCCATAAGTTTTTTTTCAATCGCTTTTTCAGCTCAAAACAAATCATCAAAAAGGCAGTTGTTTCAAAACTCTTAGCAAATTTTCAATTGACTAAGTACAACCATAAAATTAGGAATTAGTATACTAGAATGGATATAAACCTTCTTATGATGGTCCAAAGGTCAGCCATGTTGGTCAAGGAGTTGGTCAACCCTGATTTTTGTGTTAACAATTAATGTGAATAATATATTTGCACTGTTTGTGTGTTAGCTAGACAGTTTTAGAGGAATGATTCCATAATGTTTTTCTAATAAACTGCCAATATGCCAACATTCTGTAGTGGGGTAATATTGTATATGTATATTATTTAGGCCGTGCATACAGAGTTTTCGGCCAGGACACGCAAGCCCCTCTGCAAACATCTGTTTCAAAGCTAAAGATCCGGATCATGTTCTGCTCATGTGTTATTTTACGCACAAAACATTTGTTTTTCAAACATAGCTGCTGCTCACACTCCCCCTCCTTTCACATTTCACTCTTTACTCACACGCTTCAGAACCATGATGATGTAGCCTATGGCCGTATTCATGAGCGTCAAAACAACAACTGAACTACAAATCACCTTGCATCATAAATAATGACTCATTATTATTTGTGGGTTAGTCACAATTTACCCATGATACATTGCAGATTTGATCCTATCCAACACAGCCTGTGTCTCTGCCTCATATTTCTGAGCAGCTGAAATAAAACCCCTTCAGCAATTTGAATGAACATTCCAAAACATATACAGTTGAAGTCAGAAGTTTACATACGCTTAGGTTGGAGTCATTAAAACTCGTTTTTTCAACCACTCCACAAATTTCTTGTTAACAAACTATAGTTTTGGCAAGTCGGTTAAGACATCTACTTCGTGCATGATACAAGGAATTTTTCCAACAATTGTTTACAGACAGATTATTTCACTTATAATTCACTGTATCACAATTCCAGTGGGTCAGAAGTTTACATACATTAGGTTGATTGTGCCTTTAAACAGCTTGGAAAATTCCAGAAAATTATGTCATGGCTTTAGAAGCTTCTGATAGGCTAATTGACATAATTTGAGTCAATTGGAGGTGTACCTGTGGATGTATTTCAAGGCCTACCTTCAAACTCAGTGCCTCTTTGCTTGACATCATGGGAAAATCAAAAGAAATCAGCCAAGACCTCAGAAAAAAAATGGTAGACCTCCACAAGTCTGGTTCATCCTTGGGAGCAATTTCCAAAAGCCTGAAGTTACCACGTTCATCTGTACAAACAATAGCAAGCAAGTATAAACACCAAGGGACCACGCAGCCGTCATACCGCTCAGGAAGGAGACGCATTCTGTCTCCTAGAGATGAACGTACTTTGGTGCAAAAAGTGCAAATCAATCCCAGAACAACAGCAAAGGACCTTGTGAGGATGCTGGAGGAAAACAGGTACAAAAGTATCTATATCCACAGTAAAACGAGTCCTATATCGACATAACCTGAATAGCCGCTCAGCAAGGAAGAAGCCACTGCTCCAAAACCGCCATAAAAAAGCCAGTCTACGGTTTGCAACTGCAGATGAGGACAAAGATCGTACTTTTTGGAGAAATGTCCTCTGGTCTGATTAAGCAAAAATAGAACTGTTTGGCCATAATGACCATCGTTATGTTTGGAGGAAAAAGGGGGTGGCTTGCAAACCGAAGAACACCGTCCCAACCGTGAAGCACAGGGGTGGCTGCATCATGCTGTGGGGGTGCTTTGCTGCAGGAGGGAATGGTGCACTTCACAAAATAGATGGCATCATGAGGAAGGAAAATTATGTGGAAAGATTGAAGCAACATCTCAAGACATCAGACAGGAAGTTAAAGCTTGGTCGCAAATGGGTCTTCCAAATGGACAATGACCCCAAGCACTACTTCCACAGTTGTGGCAAAATGGCTTAAGGACAACAAAGTCAAGGTATTGGAGTGGCCATCACAAAGCCCTGACCTCATCCTATAAAAAATTAGTGGGCAGAACTGAAAAAGCGTGTGCGAGCAAGGAGGCCTACAAACCTGATTCAGTTACACCAGCTCTGTCAGGAGGAATGGAACTTATTGTGGGAAGCTTGTGGAAGGCTACCCGAAACGTTTGACGCAAGTTAAACAATTTAAAGGCAGTGCTACCAAATACTTATTGAGTGTATGTAAACTTCTGACCCACTGGGAATGTGATGAAATAAATAAAAGCTGAAATAAATAATTCTCTCTACAATTATTCTGACATTTCACATTCTTAAAATAAAGTGGTTATCCTAACTGACCTAAGACAGGGAATTTGTACTAAGATTAAATGTCAGGAATTGTGAAAAACTGAGTTTAAATGTATTTGGCTAAGGTATATGTAAACTTCCGACTTCAACGGTACACCTTCCCTGTCTGTCTGTTGTAATGGATATTGCAGTTGCACAAGCAGGATTTAGTCCCTACACCTTGGAGCAAAAAACAATCAGTGTTTTGTGTGATGATGTAGGCTAATCTTTGTAGATGCTGCCATATCATAGTTCCTGAAAAAAGAACACTACTTGACTGCCTGTCTGCCTCCTGTGCAGCGTAGCCAATGTTTGCAATGATGATTAAAAAATAACATTCAATAGCTATGAGACTGCGGTAAAAAGAGTCTGACAACGGGCAAGTTTGTTTTGCATTGCCATATATGCTGATGTCGTGGCGAGACAAGATGGCGCCGGAGGAGATGGCTGCCGTTTTTATGGCCCTCTAACCAATTGTGCTATAATGTGTGTTTTTTTCGCGTTATTTGTAATTTATTCTGTACATAATGTTTCTGCCACCGTCTATTATGACCAAAAAGAGCTTCTGGATATCAGGACAGCGATTACTCACCTCGTATTGGACAAATCTTTTTTCTTCAAAGAGTCGGACGCGAAGGATATTCTCCAGACATCTGACAAGGCCCAAATCCCTGTCATTCGCATGAGAAAGAGACTGAGATATCGTGGAAGTAGGTCGGGGTGCCTTGTAAGGATCCGACGGCGAGCGAGTAATCTGCCTCTTCCATCAATCCTATTAGCCAACATTCAATCATTTTAAAACAAAATGGACGACATAAGATCAAGGACATCCTACTAACGGGACATTAAAAACTGTAATATCTTATGTTTCACCGAGTCGTGGCTGAACGATGTCATGTATAACATACAGCTAGCGGGCTATACGCTACATCGGCAGGATAGAATGGCTGACTCCGGTAAGACAAGGGGTGGCGGTCTGTGTATATTTGTAAACAACAGCTGGTGCATAAAATCTAAAACAAGGAACTCTCAAGGTTTTGCGTGCCTGAGGTAGAGTATCTCATGATAAGCTGTAGACCACACTATTTACCAATATAGTTTTGTAGCTGTCTATTTACCACCACAAACCGATGCTGGCACTAAGATTGCACTCAATGAGATGTATAAGGCCATAAGCAAACAGGAGAACGCTCATCCAGATGCAGCGCTCCTAGTGGCCGGGGGACTTTAACGCAGGGAAACTTAAATCTGTTCTACCTCATTTCTACCTGCATGTTAAATGTGCAACCAGATTAAAAATAACTCTAGACCACCTTTACTCCACACACAGAGACGCGTACAAAGCTCTCCCTCGCCCTCTATTTGGCAAATCTGACCATAATTATATCCTCCTGATTCCTGCTTATAAGCAAAAACTAAAGCAGGTGATGGAAATGTTTCTGTAAACTATTAGATAAACAAAGTTAACTACACACATGACGAACAAGGAGTCATAATTAAACATTGGTACATCGCTGTTGTCAGGCAAGAACTTAATGAATTCCTCTCACTAGGTTTGTGTGTGTGTAAAATGGGCATCTGACCTGTCATTGGGTTAAATTCTACAGTTGTCTTTTCTTATCTGTGACTGCAACCAGACTATGACCCTGTGGCTCTCCTTAGGCATATCCCTGGAACGAGCCAGGGTTGAACAGAGTTCAGGCTAAACCCTTTGTCTCTCCCTGGCTATCTTCTTGATTGATTACAGCATGACGGGGTGGGTTTTGGGTATGTTTGAAAGATTAAGTGTGGACCTGTCATGTCCAACAATCAATCTTCAGGTCAAGCCAGGGAGAGCAGGGGTTGAACAGAGTTTAAACTGAACCTGAGTGTTTTTGCAGGATACTAAAAGTCAAATTTAGCCGCTATCATAGACTAAGGAAGTGGGCGGAGCGGTAGAGAGAGGGAAACCAAATTGGTGGTGGGGGAACCCAAGAGGGAGGGGCTTTAAGCTAAGATGTATGTGAATATGACTAGAGAGCTGAGAGGTAGAGGGGAGGTGCTCTGCAGATTATCTCGGCTTCCGTTACTCTGTGTAATAAAGTCTATCTTGATTCTACAAAAACTCTGGAAGAACTTTGATTTTTAATAAGTGTAGTGATACATTTCCACAACACAGGAAGGACCAGTGACTAGGTTAATAAGGAAGTGGTCAGATGACGAACATGCTAAGCTACAGGACTGTTTTGCTAGCACAGACTGGAATATGTTCCGGGATTCTTCTGATGGCACTGAGGAGTACACCACATCAGTCACTGGCTTCATCAATAAGTGCATCGATCACGTCGTCCCCACAGTGACCGTACGTACACACCCCAACCAGAAGCCATGGATTACAGGCAACATCTGCACTGAGCTAAAGGGATGCCGCTCTAACTGGGAGTCTAACCTGGACGCTTATAAGATATCCCCTATGCCCTCCGACGAACCATCAAACAGGCAAAGAGTCAATACAGGACTAAGATTGAATCGTACCCCACCGACTCCGACGCTCGTCGGATGTGGCAGGGCTTGCAATCTATTACAGACTACAAAGGGAAGCACAGCCGCGAGCTGCCCAGTGACACAAGCCTACCAGATGAGCTAAATCACTTCTATGCTCGCTTCGAGGCAAGCAACACTGAAGCATGTATGAGAGCATCAGCTGTTCTGGATGACTATGTGATCACGCTCTCCGTAGCCGATGTGAGTAAGACTTTTAAGCAGGTCAACATTCACAAGGCCGCAGGGCCAGATGGAATACCAGGACATGTACTCCAAGCATGCGCTGACCAACTGGCAAGTGTCTTCACTGACATTTTCAACATGTCCCTGACTGAGTCTGTAATTCCAACATGTTTCAAGCAGACCACCATAGTCCCTGTGCCCAAGAACACTAAGATAACCTGCCTAAATGACTACCGACCCGTAGCACTCACGTCTGTCACCATGAAGTGCTTTGAAAGGCTGGTCATGGCTCACATCAACACCATTATCCCAGAAACCCTTGACCAACTCCAATTTGCATACCGCCCCAACAGATCCACAGATGATGCAATCTCTATTGCACTCCACACTGCCCTTTCCCACCTGGACAAGAGGAACACTAAGTGAGAATGCTATTCATTACAGCTCAATGTTCAACACCATAGTGCCCTCAAAGCTCATCACTAAGCTAAGGACCCTGGGACTAAACACCTCCCTCTGCAACTGGAACCTGGACTTCCTGACGGGCCGCCCCCAGGTGGTTAGGGTAGGTAACAACACAACTGCCAAGCTGATCCTCAACACAGGGGCCCCTCAGGGGTGCGTGCTCAGTCCCTTCCTGTACTCCCTGCTCACCCATGACTGCATGGCCAGACATGACTCCAACATCATCATTAAGTTTGCCGACGACACAACAGTGGTCACCGAAAAAGATGAGACAGCCTATAGGGAGGAGGTCAGAGACCTTGCCGTATGGTGCCAGGATAACAACCTCTCCCTCAACGTGATCAAGAAAAAGGAGATGATTGTGGACTACAGGAAAAAAAGAGGACTGAGAACGCCCCAATTCTCATCGACGGTTGTAGAAGCTGGAACTGGTTGAGAGCTTCAAGTTCCTTGGTGTCCACATCACCAACAAACTATCATGGTCCAAACACACCAAGACAGTCGTGAAGAGGGCACGACAAAGCCTATTCCCCCTCAGGAGACTGAAAAGATTTGGCATGGGTCCTCAGATCCTCAAAAGGTTCTACAGCTGCACCATCGGGAATATCCTGACTGGTTGCATCACCACATGGTATGTCAACTGCTCGGCCTTCGACCGCAAGGCACTTCAGAGGGTAGTGCGTACGGCCCAGTACATCACTGGGGCCAAGCTTCCTGCCATCAAGGACCTCTATACCAGGCGGTGTCAGAGGAAGGCCCTAAAAATTGTCAAAGACTCCAGCCCCACTAGTCACATACTGTTTTCTCTGCTACCGCACGGCAAGCGGTACCGGAGCGCCAAGTCTAGGTCCAAAAGGCTTCTTAACAGCTTCTACCACCAAGCCATAAGACTCCTGAACAGCTAATCATGGCTACCCTGACTATTTGCATTGTCCCCCCCACCCCACCCCCTCTTTTACGCTGCTGCTACTCTGTTTATTATCTATGCATAGTCACTTTAACTCTACCCACATGTACATATTACCTCAATTACCTAAACTAACCATTGCCCCCGCACATTGACTATGTACTGGTACCCTCTGTATATAGCCTCCCTACTGTTATTTTATTTTACTGCTGCTCTTTAGTTATTTGTAAAAAAAAAAAAAAAAAAAAAAGTACTTATCTATTTTGTTCTTAAAACTGCATTGTTGGTTAAGGGCTTGTAAGTAAGCATTTCACTGTAAGGTCTACACCTGTTGTATTCGGCGCATGTAAAAAAATTGATTTGATTTGTTTTGAGTAAATAGCTTCATGTAACTCAGCAGCTAAGAAAAACATGAAATCGCTAGACTGCCGTTTGTGTCATGTTTATGTTTGCAAGACTTGTAAAGAACAGGAAGGCCAACACACTGTTTATGCTCCCAATTCACCCCTTTATTGACAATGTTTTGATCCGAAACGGATCTTCGCCAGATCAAACAGACTTCTTCTTCGGGGTTTAACGGCGGTTGGCATCCAATATGTTGCATTACCGCCCCCAACTGGACTATAATATAAATCCATGACGCTTTGTGGTACAAAATGGGAAAAGGGGAAAAGGAAAAAAACTAAAAATTACAATACAAAAATTAAATAAACTTCCAACTAACCCTACACTCATTAAAAACCCACAACCCCATTCCACTACTTTGACCCTATCTGCTCCTGCACCATGCCAACGGCCTGGGAGGAAGGGACACCACCACTCAACACACCCTGTAACTCTTCTGAAGTCAAATCTCATACACCCAAATACTTCTCTGCAGCTGCCACCACAACTATTTGCTGTGATTTACGTTCCATTACTGCGGTACAATTGATAATCATTGCTATTGTTACGAACCGGCTCAAAGTTCGCAACAAAAGGGAGACAACGTGGAGACAAGGAATACCAACATATATGTTTATTAACTAAAGTAAAGTAAGTGGTCCTCTGTAGCTCAATTGGTAGAGCATGGCGCTTGTAACGTCAGGGTAGTGGGTTCGATCCCCGGGACCACCCATACGTAAAAATGTATGCGCACATGACTGTAAGTCGCTTTGGATAAAAGCGTCTGCTAAATGGCATATTATATTATTAATTATAAGTACAATTAACAATGGTGTGTAAAATCAGTAGTGCAAGTGAGTGTTTTGCATGCATAAAATGTTATAATGCAAAATGTTGAAAGGTGCCAAAGCAAACAACCAACAAGCCACAAAAATACCACAACAACAATCAATAAGGTGTCTGCATGGAGAGAGTCTCCCCAATGAATGTGGAAGAGGTCCATTTATCCTGGGACACACCCGGGCCCAGGTGTTTCCCATGTAGCTGACGACCCTCCCAACTCTGCCCACCGGCATCCTAATAAGGAAACAAGAGCAAAGAGAGAGAATACGGCAGACAGAGTGGGAGGGTCGTCACACTATGAACGCTAAGAAGCCAAACTTACTGAAGCAAACATTACTCGTTGGCCTATCCCTCTGTGCTGACACAGATCTACTACTCACAGGGATCCTCTCATTTCATCTGAAACGGAAGATAATTGAACCAGGACAATTTGGCAATTGAAGTTTACTTATGTTTGCAGGAATCCTTTTCTCTAACTATGTCACTTGATTTCATGAGAAGTGTTTCTGCAGTGAGGATGTGTAATGCAAGTCAATGGGCTTGTTCGACATTGCAACCGACAATACAGGCTGACTGACTGATCACAATTACCCATGATACATTACTGTTTTGATCCTCTCTAACACAGTCAGTGTGTCATTGGATGAATGTCAACAAGATGCATAACCAGTATTGTTGAAATAACTGTGTTAAATGTGTCCACACCAGTTCACATCCTAAAAGAACAATGTTCAAATGTAGACAATGATGAGGTAATTTGTGCACAGCTATAACTGTATGTAACAAAGGCATCCCCATTACAGCAAACATCCAAATTAAGTTGCTGGAGTCTTTTTGATTGGGGTGGGGGTTGACACTGCTTTACTTAAATTGCATTGGGCAACACAGTACTCTAACACCGTAATATATGCCATTTATGTAGAAGGCGCTTTTATCCAAAGTGACTCCACACATTTTCGTATTTGACCCCAGTGTGAATCGAACCCACAACTCTGGTGTTGCTAGCGCTATGATCTTACTAATTGACCCACAAGGATGTTAGAGAGAATATAGAATGAACCACAATAATTGTTTGCTAAAATAATAATTGCTTGACAAAAATGTAATGTAATGCAATGGAAAGCCGGGTTATAGGTAACAATACTTTGCATGAACTGCTGACATTATTACGCATATTAATTGATAATGATGGAAATTATGATATGCAAGATATTTGAATGGATAAATATTTTTTATAGCTACAGTGAGGGAAAAAAGTATTTGATCCCCTGCTGATTTTGTACGTTTGCCCACTGACAAAGACATGATCAGTCTATAATTTTAATGGTAGGTTTATTTGAACAGTGAGAGACAGAATAACAACAACAAAATCCAGAGAAACGCATGTAAAAAATGTTATGAATTGATTTGCATTTTAATGAGGGAAATAAGTATTTGACCCCTCTGCAAAACATGACTTAGTACTTGGTGGCAAAACCCTTGTTGGCAATCACAGAGGACAGACGTTTCTTGTAGTTGGCCACCAGGTTTGCACACATCTCAGGACGGATTTTGTTCCACTCCTCTTTGCAGATCTTCTCCAAGTCATTAAGGTTTCGAGGCTGACGTTTGGCAACTCGAACCTTCAGCTCCCTCCACAGATTTTCTATGGGATTGAGGTCTGGAGGCTGGCTAGGCCACTCCAGGACCTTAATATGTTTCTTCTTGAGCCACTCCTTTGTTTCCTTGGCCATGTGTTTTGGGTCATTGTCATGCTGGAATGAGGAGGTTCTCACTGTCACGGTTTCGGCCGAGGCTGCCTCTCTCCCTTGTTCGGGCAGGCTTCGGCGTTCGTTGTCTACGGAGTACTAGCTGCCACCGTTGTATGTTTCATGTTCGTTTGCTTCTGTCTAAGTGTTGTCACACCTGTTTTCATTCAGTGTCATTAGTGTCCTATTTAGTTCCCGTTGTGTGTGTCAGGTGTTGTGTAATATTGTTTTGTGTCAGATGTGTTTTCGCTCGGTTGAGCTTCTCTCCACTGCGCTGGAGTTACGCACCTGTTTGTGCGCTGTTCTGTTTCGTTTTCGCCTTCGTGCGTATTTCGCCTTCGGGCAAGAGTTGTCCGTTTTGCCGTGTTTTCGGCTCAATACAAGTTTGTTGGATTATCCGTCTGCGTCCTGCAATTGATTCCGCCACTACACCTACAGCACACCTTGACAGAATATTACACCACCTATGGAATCAGCAGGAGCCGCAGCAGCCCAGGCGACTCTGCAGGACAGGGTCCGGGAGCAAGGGGACCAGATCCTGCAGATGGGGACCGCCCTGCAGGAGGTGATCACCACCATCCGAGGCTGGGGGACGCCTCCACCGCCACCCTCCGTGCCAGCACCATCGGCCAGTCAGCCTAGTTCCGCACCAGAAACCCGAGGAGTCCGACTCTCGCTCCCGAGGGCTTACGATGGGACCGCAGCCGGGTGCCAGGGTTTCCTTCTCCAGGTGGAGCTGTACCTGGCCACCGTGCATCCGGCGCCCTCGGGACATGAGAGCGTGTCCGCCCTGATCTCCTGCCTGTCCGGGAAGGCGTTGGAGTGGGCCAACGCGGAGTGGAGGAGGATCGACGCGGACACCATCACGTACAGCGAGTTCTCCCGCCACTTCAAGGCGGTGTTTGACCATCCCCCGGAGGGGAAAGCGGCGGGGGAGCGTCTGGTCTTCCTCCGGCAGGGGAGGAGGAGTGCTCAGGAGTTCGCCCTCGAATTCCGTACTCTAGCGGCAGATGCAGGGTGGAATGATCGGGCCCTCGTCGATCACTACAGGTGTAGTCTACGAGAGGACGTCCGTCGGGAGCTGGCCTGTAGGGACACCAGCCTCACGTTCGACCAGTTGGTCGACATGTCCATCAGGCTGGATAACCTGCTAGCTACCCGCGGGCGTTCCGAGGGGGGTCCGTCCATTTCACCCTCCAGCGCTTCCAAGCCGTGCCCCATGGAGCTCGGGGGTGCTGGCGCTAGAGAGAGGAGGGGTCGGCTTGCTAGGGGGTCCATCCCTTGCACCAACTGTGGTCGGGGAGGACACACCGCGGCTAGGTGCTGGGGATGGCCTCCTAGGGGAGAGGACGACAGGTCCCGCACTGGGGATTCCCTCCAGGTGAGTAGGCGCCCCACTCACCCAGAGCTCTCTGTTGCACATTTTTGTATGCCTGTGCGTTTTCCACAGGTAGCACCTCATTCCCAGCATAAGGCGCTGGTAGATTCAGGCGCGGCTGGGAATTTTATTGATAAAAAGTTTTGTTTAGCGTTAGGGATTCCCCTTCTTCCTGTTGATGTTCCTTTCCCCGTTCATGCCCTAGATAGCCGTCCGTTGGGTACGGGCTTGATCAGGGAGGTCACGGCGCCACTTAGGATGTGTGCGCAGGGGGGTCATCAGGAGATGATTCAGCTATTTCTGATTGACTCTCCTGCGTATCCGGTGGTGCTGGGCATGCCCTGGTTGAGTACCCATAACCCATCCATTTCGTGGCAGGAGAGGGCTCTGATGGAGTGGTCTGCTCAGTGTGTGGGTAGATGTTTGGGCGTTTCCGTAGGGGCTACCTCGGTGGAGAGTCCAAACCAGGTGCCCGCATTGCACGTTCCCCCTGAGTATGGGGATTTGGCTATTGCGTTTAGTAAGGCGAGGGCGACGCAGTTGCCGCCCCATAGGCAGGGAGATTGTGCGATAGACCTCCAGGCAGGAGCTGCGCTCCCACGGAGCCATGTGTATCCTCTGTCTCAAGAGGAGAAGAAAGCTATGGAGACTTACATAGACGAATCTCTGAGACAAGGATACATACGGCCTTCCACTTCCCCTGCGTCCTCGAGTTTCTTTTTTGTGAAGAAAAAAGATGGTGGTTTGCGCCCGTGCATCGATTACCGTGGTCTCAATCAGATTACTGTGAAGTACAGTTATCCACTCCCGCTGATTGCGACCATGACTGAGTCGTTGCATGGGGCGCGTTTCTTCACAAAATTAGATCTCAGGAGCGCATACAACTTGGTGCGCATCAGGGAGGGCGATGAATGGAAGACAGCCTTTAGTACCACCTCGGGCCATTACGAGTATCTGGTCATGCCATACGGGTTGATGAACTCTCCGTCAGTTTTCCAATCATTCGTGGATGATATCTTCAGGGACATGCAGGGGCAGGGGGTGGTTGTGTACATTGATGACATTCTTGTGTACTCGCCTACCCGTGTCGAGCATGTGGCCCTAGTGCGCAGAGTGTTGCGGAGGCTGGTGGAGCACGACCTGTATGTGAAGGCAGAGAAGTGTCTGTTTTTCCAGGAGTCGGTCTCCTTTTTGGGGTATCAGTTGTCTGCGTCAGGGGTGAAGATGGAGGTAGACCTGTTGTCGGCCGTGCGTAATTGGCAAACACCAACCACTGTGAAGGAGGTGCAGCAGTTTTTGGGGTTTGCGAATTACTACCGGAGGTTTATCCGGGGTTTTGGACAGGTGGCAGCTCCCATCACGTCTCTGTTGAAGGGGGGTCCGGTGCGTCTGCAGTGGTCGGCCGAGGCGGACAGGGCGTTTGGGAAGCTGAAGGACCTGTTTACCTCGGCCCCGGTGCTGGCGCATCCGGATCCCTCTTTGCCGTTCCAGGTAGAGGTGGACGCGTCAGAGGCCGATCTAGGAGCTGTGCTTTCACAACGGTCTGGCGCGCCACCTAAACTCCGCCCCTGTGCTTTTTATTCTAAGAATCTCAGTCCGGCGGAGCGGAACTATGACGTAGGGGACAGGGAGCTGTTAGCCGTGGTACAGGCCTTAAAGGTGTGGAGGCACTGGCTTGAGGGGGCTCAACACCCTTTCCTCATTTTGACGGACCACCGTAACCTGGAGTACATCCGGGCGGCGAGGAGGCTGAACCCTCGCCAGGCAAGATGGAATATGTTCTTGACCAGGTTTACTTTTAAGATCACGTACATCCCTGGGTCACAGAATGGTAAGGCAGATGCGCTGTCTCGGCGGTATGACACGGAGGAGAGGTCCGTGGAGCCCACTCCCATACTGCCGGAGTCGTGTCTTGTGGCACCGGTAGTGTGGGAGGTCGATGCTGAACTCGAGCGGGCGTTACGCACCGACCCTAGTCCACCACAGTGCCCGGAGGGTCGGAAGTACGTTCCGCTCGAGGTTCGGGATCGATTGATCTATCGGGCTCACACGTCACCCTCCTCTGGACATCCGGGTATCGGCCGGACAGTGCACTGTCTTAGTGCCAAGTACTGGTGGCCCACGTTGGCAAGGGATGTGAGGGTTTATGTTTCCTCCTGCTCGGTGTGCTCCCAGTGTAAGGCGCCTAGACATCTGCCTAGGGGTAAGTTACTACCCCTGCCCGTGCCACAACGACCATGGTCCCACCTCTCGGTGGATTTCCTTACTGACCTTCCTCCTTCACAGGGGAATACCACCATACTGGTCGTTGTGGACCGGTTTTCTAAGGCCTGTCGTTTGCTCCCCAAGCCGGGCCTTCCTACCGCCCTGCAAACTGCCGAGGCCCTGTTCACCCATGTGTTCTGGCACTACGGGGTACCCGAGGATACTGTGTCTGATCGGGGTCCCCAATTTACCTCCAGAGTCTGGAGGGCCTTTATGGAGCGGTTGGGGGTCTCGGTGAGCCTCACCTCGGGTTACCACCCGGAGAGTAATGGGCAGGTGGAACGTGTAAACCAGGATGTGGGCAGGTTTCTTAGAACATACTGCCAGGACCAGCCGGAGGAGTGGGCAAGGTACGTTCCCTGGGCCGAAATGGCCCAGAATTCCCTACGCCATTCCTCCACTAACCTAACCCCTTTCCAATGCGTGTTAGGTTACCAGCCGGTTCTGGCACCCTGGCAGCAGAGCCAGATCGAGGCTCCTGCGGTGGATGAGTGGGCGAGGCACTCGGAGGAGACATGGAACGCTGCACACGTCCACCTGCAGCGGGCCCTCCGACGTCATAAGGCGAGCGCTGATCTCCACCGCAGTGAGGGACCGGTGTACGCACCTGGTGATCGAGTCTGGCTCTCTACCAGGAACCTGCCCCTCCGCCTGCCCTGTCGGAAACTGGGTCGGCGGTTTGTAGGGCCATTTAAAGTCCTGGGAAGGTTGAACGAGGTGTGTTATAAATTACAGCTACCTGTTGAATATAAAAGTATTAACCCCTCGTTCCATGTGTCCCTTCTCAGGCCGGTGGTAGCTGGCCCACCATGCCGAGGGAGATTGACAGTTCATTTGTGTTTCTTCCATTTGTGAATAATTGCACCAACTGTTGTCACCTTCTCACCAAGCTGCTTGGCGATGGTCTTGTAGCCCATTCCAGCCTTGTGTAGGTCTACAATCTTGTCCCTGACATCCTTGGAGAGCTCTTTGTTCTTGGCTATGGTGGAGAGTTTGGAATCTGATTGATTGATTGCTTCTGTGGACAGGTGTCTTTTATACAGGTAACAAACAGAGATTAGGAGCACTCCCTTTAAGAGTGTGCTCCTAATCTCAGCTCGTTACCCTTAGAAAAGACACCTGGGAGCTAGAAATCATTCTGATTGAGAGGGGGTCAAATACTTATTTCCCTCATTAAAATGCAAATCAATTTATAACATTTTTTACATGTGTTTTTCTGGATTTTGTTGTTGTTACTCTGTCTCTCAATGTTCAAATAACCTACCATTAAAATTATAGACTGATAATTTCTTTGTCAGTGGGCAAACGTACAAAATCAGCAGGGGATCAAATACTTTTTTCCCTCACTGTATCTTGCCCCAGGCAATAGAGCAACCGTTATGGAAAATCCCTGATGTCTGCCTGCCATTACCTGCACTTCCCTGTCGGTGGCTGAACCGGTCCAACCACCTGATCACCTATGACTACCAGTTACTAGGACTTAAGAGTGCAATACTGCAGGGTCATTTTTTTACACAGGGGTCGGACTTGTACAAGAATTTGGCCCTGGCATTTTATCCACATCACTGCGCTGATTATCTTTTTTGTTCAATAGAGATTAATGACATACAGCTTTATGTACACTAACTAATATCTTAGGCTAATTAATTTGGGGTTCAACACCTGAAGAAGTGGAAACTCAAAACACATTATCTACATTTATAACTCTAAACATAATACCCACTGCTAGTAGCCATGTATTCGTGATCCAACAGTAAATTCAATGTCCTTTAAAAAACATGTAGTTGTAGGCCTATGCCCTCGCAATGGCTGGGGCACACTTCGCGCGCAACTCTCCATATCTCGAAGCCATATCAAATATTTAGGTTGTAAAATAGTTGCTATTGAGCTGAAAATTGAGAAGTAAAAATCATACAGAAAGCTGAGACACTCCTTTCGTCGACATGGACAAGGTGACAAACCTTCCAAATCTGAACGCATTTTTCTCTCGAGCGCATGGGGGGAGAGGAGAGTAGCTCGCTCAATACTGAAGCAGGACCCAGCAAAACATGCACAGGAATCATGAGGATAATGCAATTTACTGTTTGACCAAATCATGGTAAAAAAAAAGTGAGTTGACAATGTAGAATGTGTACCTTACTACCATAATTAGGTACCCTTTTCGTTTTTTAAGATCCATGATATTGTGACGAGTACACGAAGAGGCAGGACACAGACGCAGGAATTAACAAGGTCAAGGTTTACTTAAACAATGACAAAGAGAAATAACTAAGATTGTACACGACACGAAGCTAAACAATCACACACAACATCATAAGGAACAGTCCAGGGCTAAATAGGAGTGGTGATGAGATGATGAGGTGCAGGTGCGCTGGAGGTTATTAGGGTGCATTGGGTTTCCATTCTGGTGTTGCCGAGGTGGTGCGCTCAGACCGGTGGCACAGTAGACCGGCGAATCAGAGCGCCAGAGGGGAGCAATGGGAGGAGACGTGACAGATATGGTCTAATTAATGACAGAGTTGGAGCAGGTCTCTTTGCTGATGCCACGTTTGACTTTGAATGTGAATTACGTGACCTCAAATCCATGACGCTTTGTGATACAAAATGGGAAAAGGGGAAAAGGAAAAAAACTTAAAATTACAATACAAAAATTAAATAAACTTCCAACTAACCCTACACTCATTAAAAACCCACAACCCCATTCCACTACTTTGACCCTATCTGCTCCTGCACCATGCCAACGGCCTGGGAGGAAGGGACACCACCACTCAACACACCCTGTAACTCTTCTGAAGTCAAATCTCATACACCCAAATACTTCTCTGCAGCTGCCACCACAACTATTTGCTGTGATTTACGTTCCATTACTGCGGTACAATTGATAATCATTGCTATTGTTACGAACCGGCTCAAAGTTCACAACAAATGGGAGACAACGTGGAGACAAGGAATACCAACATATATGTTTATTAACTAAAGTAAAGTAAGTGGTCCTCTGTAGCTCAATTGGTAGAGCATGGCGCTTGTAACGTCAGGGTAGTGGGTTCGATCCCCGGGACCACCCATACGTAAAAATGTATGCGCACATGACTGTAAGTCGCATCAAACGGCGGGCGTCACAAACACCAGGAATCTTCAACTTCAATTGCCAAATTGTCCTGGTTCAATTATTTTCCGTTTCAGATAAAATGGAGTGTCAAATCTGCAATAACTGCAAAATCCAAGTAAAAACAAAGGCAAAAAGTGAAGTTACTGCAATCTGGCTTTGTTCCACTGTGTTTTGACTGCAGTTGCCTCTGTATTTATTCTATATGGCTCAGAGTTCAGGCCAACCCGATCATGACACACTCTCACACAAACCATGAGACAGCCAAGAAAGTTGGATAAGCACATTTCAATTTTAGATAGTTGTAACGTCCCGCTGTTTAGATTGCTTATGTTTATAAGAACTGAGGTCGGGACGTTTGTGTACTTTAGTTTAACTTTACTCAGAAGTCTGCTGGCATTACATGGTTCACATGGCACTGTCCGGCTACTGTAAAACATGAAACTGGAATCCCACAGTATGAATACACGGACTGGATTATGGCATAATGTTCTCTACATTGCAATAGTGCACTTAGCTTTTGCATTGAACATATAGTTATTTAATGTCATACAAAGGCAGAGTGCAGTATCAGCATTTCAGGGGTCATTGGTCAGATCAGTGGTCATGGTTAATTAGGCATAAAATATTACTTCATAATAAGATAAATCAATGCATTATCACTTAATCGACTTACAACATATGGCTGTAGAGCAAACAAAACATTAAAGCCATTTTTCTTAGATTAACTGTTTGCGTAGACTGCTCTTTGCGGGGTTCAGGTGGCTGCCCTTTCCCTTAGTTTGTCTCCTGTCAATCGTATCGCCATTGGTACATTTACGACATTTAGCAGACGCTCTTATCCAGAGTGACTTACAGGAGCAATTAGGGTTAAGTGCCTTGCTCAAGGGCACATCGACAGATTTTTCACCTAGTTGGCTCGGGGATTAGAACCAACGACCTTTCGGTTACTGGCACAACGCTCTTAACCACTAAGCTACCTGCCGCCCAGGTACACACCTTCCTGAAAACAATGGCACACTAATTTGCTTAAACCTGTTCTGCATTAAATAGATTTTCTTAAAAGTTTAGAATGTTCCTGTTACGTTCTCCCCTCGGGTGTAGTTCGTCTGAGGAGGAGACATAAATGCCTGGGCCTGCACACACAAGGTAAACTAGATGGTGGGAGAAATGTGGGGTGTAATGAACTAAAATAACCAGACAACAACCAGATCTCAAGGTTAGCCCTTGTGAGACGTTTAGTAATGTACTTAAACAAAATAAACAACACCCATAAAGAAACAACAAATCAATCAAATAAACCAGGGAAGGTAAGAGAAGGGAATATTTGGGAACGGGGTCCAATTAATGAAAATAAACAAAAGGTCCCTCCTCTTCTACACACCTAAACCTTCCTATCACACTCTAACCCTAACCCACTTTCCTACCTGTTTACCAAAAATACAGGGGTGACACCCGCCCGGCTAACCTAGTGTGTAAAACAATGGGTTATCTACGTGTGAGTGTACACCCATGGGCAGATCTACCTTTCCCTTCTCCAGGACCTAGATAGGGTGGAGTACATCAGGAGGACAGGCTGGAACACAAACAAAGATAAATTAACACAACTAGTGTCCTCTCCCCCCCTTTCTTCGAGCTCACATGGCAAACAGGTATACTCTCGTCAATCAGCTACAGCTTCCAGGACTCCGGACCGAAGCCACGCCCACCATCGTCAGCCGCAACTCAGCACGCCTGTAATGACCAGAACACACAAACACACTACAAAGGGAAATGGGGAGAAAGAAAAATACGTCACACGTAACAGTTCCAATGTGGTTAGCCAAAACGAAGACAAGATAGTTCACACATTCATAATTCAGGGGAACTATAAAACAGGTTTGTCCTTAACTTGTTTCCTGCTTATGTTTGCAGGAATCCTTTTCTCTAACTATGTCACTTGATTTAATGAGAAGTGTTTCTGCAGTGAGGATGTGTAATGCAAGTCAATGGGCTTGTTCGACATTGCAACCGACAGTACAGGCTGACTGACTGATCACAATTACCCATGATACATTACTGTTTTGATCCTCTCTAACACAGTCAGTGTGTCATTGGATGAATGTCAACAAGATGCATAACCAGTATTGTTGAAATAACTGTGTTAAATGTGTCCACACCAGTTCACACCCTAAAAGAACAACGTTCAAATGTAGACAATGATGAGGTAATTTGTGCACAGCTATAACTGTATGTAACAAAGGCATCCCCATTACAGCAAACATCCAAATGAAGTTGCTGGAGTCTTTTTGATTGGGGCGGGGGTTGACACTGCTTTACTTAAATTGCATTGGGCAACACAGTACTCTAATACCGTAATATATGCCATTTATGTAGAAGGCGCTTTTATCCAAAGTAACTCCACACATTTTCGTATGTGACCAAAGTGTGAATCGAACCCACAACTCTGGTGTTGCTAGCGCTATGCTCTTACTAATTGACCCACAAGGATGTTAGAGAGAATATAGAATGAACCACAATAATTGTTTGCTAAAATAATAATTGCTTGACAAAAATGTAAAGTAATGCATTGGAAAGCCGGATATATATGTAACACTACTTTGCATGAACTGCTGACATTATTACGCATATTTTTTGATAATGATGGAAATTAAGATATGCAAGATATTTGAATAGATAAATATTTTTAATAGCTACAGTGAGGGAAAAAAGTATTTGATCCCCTGCTGATTTTGTACATTTGCCCACTGACAAAGACATGATCAGTCTATAATTTTAATGGTAGGTTTATTTGAACAGTGAGAGACAGAATAACAACAACAAAATCCAGAGAAACGCATGTAAAAAATGTTATGAATTGATTTGCATTTTAATGAGGGAAATAAGTATTTGACCCCTCTGCAAAACATGACTTAGTACATGGTGGCAAAACCCTTGTTGGCAATCACAGAGGTCAGACGTTTCTTGTAGTTGGCCACCAGGTTTGCACACATCTCAGGAGGGATTTTGTTCCACTCCTCTTTGCAGATCTTCTCCAAGTCACTCAGGTTTCGAGGCTGACGTTTGGCAACTCGAACCTTCAGCTCCCTCCACAGATTTTCTATGGGATTAAGGTCTGGAGGCTGGCTAGGCCACTCCAGGACCTTAATGTGCTTCTTCTTGAGCCACTCCTTTGTTGCCTTGGCCATGTGTTTTGGGTCATTGTCATGCTGGAATACCCATCCACATCCCATTTTCAATGCCCTGGCTGAGGGAAGGAGGTTCTCACCCAAGATTTGACGGTACATGGCCCCATCCATCGTCCCTTTGAAGCGGTGAAGTTGTCCTGTCCCCTTAGCAGAAAAACACCCCTAAAGCATAATGTTTCCACCTCCATGTTTGACGGTGGGGATGGTGTTCTTGGGGTCATAGGCAGCATTCCTCCTCCTCCAAACACGGCGAGTTGAGTTGATGCCAAAGAGCTCGATTTTGGTCTCAACTGACCACGACATTTTCACCCAGTTCTCCTCTGAATCATTCAGATGTTCATTGGCAAACTTCAGACATGCCTGTATATGTGCTTTCTTGAGCAGGGGGACCTTGCGGGCGCTGCAGGATTTCAGTCCTTCACGGCGTAGTGTGTTACCGATTGTTTTCTTGGTGACTATGGTCCCAGCTTCCTTGAGATCATTGACAAGATCCTCCCATGTAGTTCTGGGCTGATTCCTCACCGTTCTCATGATCATTGCAACTCCACGAGGTGAGATCTTGCATGGAGACCCATACCGAGGGAGATTGACAGTTCAATTGTGTTTCTTCCAATTGTGAATAATTGCACCAACTGTTGTCACCTTCTCACCAAGCTGCTTGGCGATGGTCTTGTAGCCCATTCCAGCCTTGTGTAGGTCTACAATCTTGTCCCTGACATCCTTGGAGAGCTCTTTGGTCTTGGCTATGGTGGAGAGTTTGGAATCTGATTGATTGATTGCTTCTGTGGACAGGTGTCTTTTATACAGGTAACAGACAGAGATTAGGAGCACTCCCTTTAAGAGTGTGCTCCTAATCTCAGCTCGTTACCCTTATAAAAGACACCTGGGAGCAAGAAATCATTTTGATTGAGAGGGGGTCAAATACTTATTTCCCTCATTAAAATGCAAATCAATTTATAACATTTTTTACATGTGTTTTTCTGGATTTTTTTGTTGTTACTCTGTCTCTCACTGTCCAAATAAACCTACCATTAAAATTTTAGACTGATAATTTCTTTGTCAGTGGGCAAACGTACAAAATCAGCAGGGGATCAAATACTTTTTCCCCTCACTGTATCTTGCCCCAGGCAATAGAGCAACCGTTCTGGAAAATCCCTGATGTCTGCCTGCCATTACCTGCACTTCCCTGTCGGTGGCTGAACCGGTCCAACCACCTGATCACCTATGACTACCAGTTACTAGGACTTAAGAGTGCAATACTGCAGGGTCATTTTTTTACACAGGGGTCGGACTTGTACAAGAATTTGGCCCTGGCATTTTATCCACACTGGCCCACATCACTGCGCTGATTATCTTTTTTGTTCAATAGAGATTAATGACATACAGCTTTATGTACACTAACTAATATCTTAGGCTAATTAATTTGGGGTTCAACACCTGAAGAAGTGGAAACTCAAAACACATTATCTACATTTATAACTCTAAACATAATACCCACTGCTAGTAGCCATGTATTTGTGATCCAACAGTAAATTCAATGTCCTTTAAAAAACATGTAGTTGTAGGCCTATGCCCTCGCAATGGCTGGGGCACACTTCGCGCGCAACTCTCCATATCTCAAAGCCATATCAAATATTTTGGTTGTAAAATAGTTGCTATTGAGCTGAAAATTGAGAAGCAAAAATCATACAGAAAGCTGAGACACTCCTTTCGTCGACATGGACAAGGTGACAAACCTTCCAAATCTGAACGCATTTTTCTCTCGAGTGCATGGGGGGAGAGGAGAGTAGCTCGCTCAATACTGAAGCAGGACCCAGCAAAACATGCACAGGGGCAGGGCAGACACTTTCAATACAGGAATCATGAGGATAATGCAATTTACTGTTTGACCAAATCATGGTAAAAAAAAAGTGAGTTGACAATGTAGAATGTGTACCTTACTACCATAATTAGGTACCCTTTTCGTTTTTTAAGATCCATGATATTGTGACGAGTACACGAAGAGGCAGGACACAGAGGCAGGAATTAACAAGGTCAAGGTTTACTTAAACAATGACAAAGAGAAATAACTAAGATTGTACACGACACGAAGCTAAACAATCACACACAACATCATAAGGAACAGTCCAGGGCTAAATAGGAGTGGTGATGAGATGATGAGGTGCAGGTGCGCTGGAGGTTATTAGGGTGCATTGGGTTTCCATTCTGGTGTTGCCGAGGTGGTGCGCTCAGACCGGTGGCACAATAGACCGGCGAATCAGAGCGCCAGAGGGGAGCAATGGGAGGAGACGTGACAGATATGGTCTAATTAATGACAGAGTTGGAGCAGGTCTCTTTGCTGATGCCACGTTTGACTTTGAATGTGAATTACGTGACCTCAAATCCATGACGCTTTGTGATACAAAATGGGAAAAGGGGAAAAGGAAAAAAACTTAAAATTACAATACAAAAATTAAATAAACTTCCAACTAACCCTACACTCATTAAAAACCCACAACCCCATTCCACTACTTTGACCCTATCTGCTCCTGCACCATGCCAACGGCCTGGGAGGAAGGGACACCACCACTCAACACACCCTGTAACTCTTCTGAAGTCAAATCTCATACACCCAAATACTTCTCTGCAGCTGCCACCACAACTATTTGCTGTGATTTACGTTCCATTACTGCGGTACAATTGATAATCATTGCTATTGTTACGAACCGGCTCAAAGTTCACAACAAATGGGAGACAACGTGGAGACAAGGAATACCAACATATATGTTTATTAACTAAAGTAAAGTAAGTGGTCCTCTGTAGCTCAATTGGTAGAGCATGGCGCTTGTAACGTCAGGGTAGTGGGTTCGATCCCCGGGACCACCCATACGTAAAAATGTATGCGCACATGACTGTAAGTCGCATCAAACGGCGGGCGTCACAAACACCAGGAATCTTCAACTTCAATTGCCAAATTGTCCTGGTTCAATTATTTTCCGTTTCAGATAAAATGGAGTGTCAAATCTGCAATAACTGCAAAATCCAAGTAAAAACAAAGGCAAGAAGTGAAGTTACTGCAATCTGGCTTTGTTCCACTGTGTTTTGACTGCAGTTGCCTCTGTATTTATTCTATAAAGCTCAGAGTTCAGGCCAACCCGATCATGACACACTCTCACACAAACCATGAGACAGCCAAGAAAGTTGGATAAGCACATTTCGATTTTAGATAGTTGTAACGTCCCGCTGTTTAGATTGCTTATGTTTATAAGAACTGAGGTCGGGGCGTTTGTGTACTTTAGTTAAACTTTACTCAGAAGTCTGCTGGCATTACATGGTTCACATGGCACTGTCCGGCTACTGTAAAACATGAAACTGGAATCCCACAGTATGAATACACGGACTGGATTATGGCATAATGTTCTCTACATTGCAATAGTGCACTTAGCTTTTGCATTGAACATATAGTTATTTAATGTCATACAAAGGCAGAGTGCAGTATCAGCATTTCAGGGGTCATTGGTCAGATCAGTGGTCATGGTTAATTAGGCATAAAATATTACTTCATAATAAGATAAATCAATGCATTATCACTTAATCGACTTACAACATATGGCTGTAGAGCAAACAAAACATTAAAGCCATTTTTCTTAGATTAACTGTTTGCGTAGACTGCTCTTTGCGGGGTTCAGGTGGCTGCCCTTTCCCTTAGTTTGTCTCCTGTCAATCGTATCGCCATAGGTACATTTACGTCATTTAGCAGACGCTCTTATCCAGAGTGACTTACAGGAGCAATTAGGGTTAAGTGCCTTGCTCAAGGGCACATCGACAGATTTTTCACCTAGTTGGCTCGGGGATTAGAACCAACGACCTTTCAGTTACTGGCACAACGCTCTTAACCACTAAGCTACCTGCCGCCCAGGTACACACCTTCCTGAAAACAATGGCACACTAATTTGCTTAAACCTGTTCTGCATTAAATAGATTTTCTTAAAAGTTTAGAATGTTCCTGTTACGTTCTCCCCTCGGGTGTAGTTCGTCTGAGGAGGAGACATAAATGCCTGGGCCTGCACACACAAGGTAAACTAGATGGTGGGAGAAATGTGGGGTGTAATGAACTAAAATAACCAGACAACAACCAGATCTCAAGGTTAGCCCTCGTGAGACGTTTAGTAATGTACTTAAACAAAATAAACAACACCCATAAAGAAACAACAAATCAATCAAATAAACCAGGGAAGGTAAGAGAAGGGAATATTTGGGAACGGGGTCCAATTAATGAAAATAAACAAAAGGTCCCTCCTCTTCTACACACCTAAACCTTCCTATCACACTCTAACCCTAACCCACTTTCCTACCTGTTTACCAAAAATACAGGGGTGACACCCGCCCGGCTAACCTAGTGTGTAAAACAATGGGTTATCTACGTGTGAGTGTACACCCATGGGCAGATCTACCTTTCCCTTCTCCAGGACGTAGATAGGGTGGAGTACATCAGGAGGACAGGCTGGAACACAAACAAAGATAAATTAACACAACCAATACCCAAACAACAAGTGTCCTCTCTCCCCCCTCCCCATCAGGTGTGTAGAAGAGGAGGGACCTCACGAGGTGAGATCTTGCATGGAGACCCATGCCGAGGGAGATTGACAGTTCAATTGTGTTTCTTCCATTTGTGAATAATTGCACCAACTGTTGTCACCTTCTCACCAAGCTGCTTGGCGATGGTCTTGTAGCCCATTCCAGCCTTGTGTAGGTCTACAATCTTGTCCCTGACATCCTTGGAGAGCTCTTTGGTCTTGGCTATGGTGGAGAGTTTGGAATCTGATTGATTGATTGCTTCTGTGGACAGGTGTCTTTTATACAGGTAACAGACAGAGATTAGGAGCACTCCCTTTAAGAGTGTGCTCCTAATCTCAGCTCGTTACCCTTATAAAAGACACCTGGGAGCAAGAAATCATTTTGATTGAGAGGGGGTCAAATACTTATTTCCCTCATTAAAATGCAAATCAATTTATAACATTTTTTACATGTGTTTTTCTGGATTTTTTTGTTGTTACTCTGTCTCTCACTGTCCAAATAAACCTACCATTAAAATTTTAGACTGATAATTTCTTTGTCAGTGGGCAAACGTACAAAATCAGCAGGGGATCAAATACTTTTTCCCCTCACTGTATCTTGCCCCAGGCAATAGAGCAACCGTTCTGGAAAATCCCTGATGTCTGCCTGCCATTACCTGCACTTCCCTGTCGGTGGCTGAACCGGTCCAACCACCTGATCACCTATGACTACCAGTTACTAGGACTTAAGAGTGCAATACTGCAGGGTCATTTTTTTACACAGGGGTCGGACTTGTACAAGAATTTGGCCCTGGCATTTTATCCACACTGGCCCACATCACTGCGCTGATTATCTTTTTTGTTCAATAGAGATTAATGACATACAGCTTTATGTACACTAACTAATATCTTAGGCTAATTAATTTGGGGTTCAACACCTGAAGAAGTGGAAACTCAAAACACATTATCTACATTTATAACTCTAAACATAATACCCACTGCTAGTAGCCATGTATTCGTGATCCAACAGTAAATTCAATGTCCTTTAAAAAACATGTAGTTGTAGGCCTATGCCCTCGCAATGGCTGGGGCACACTTCGCGCGCAACTCTCCATATCTCAAAGCCATATCAAATATTTCGGTTGTAAAATAGTTGCTATTGAGCTGAAAATTGAGAAGCAAAAATCATACAGAAAGCTGAGACACTCCTTTCGTCGACATGGACAAGGTGACAAACCTTCCAAATCTGAACGCATTTTTCTCTCGAGTGCATGGGGGGAGAGGAGAGTAGCTCGCTCAATACTGAAGCAGGACCCAGCAAAACATGCACAGGGGCAGGGCAGACACTTTCAATACAGGAATCATGAGGATAATGCAATTTACTGTTTGACCAAATCATGGTAAAAAAAAAGTGAGTTGACAATGTAGAATGTGTACCTTACTACCATAATTAGGTACCCTTTTCGTTTTTTAAGATCCATGATATTGTGACGAGTACACGAAGAGGCAGGACACAGACGCAGGAATTAACAAGGTCAAGGTTTACTTAAACAATGACAAAGAGAAATAACTAAGATTGTACACGACACGAAGCTAAACAATCACACACAACATCATAAGGAACAGTCCAGGGCTAAATAGGAGTGGTGATGAGGTGCAGGTGCGCTGGAGGTTATTAGGGTGCATTGGGTTTCCATTCTGGTGTTGCCGAGGTGGTGCGCTCAGACCGGTGGCACAATAGACCGGCGAATCAGAGCGCCAGAGGGGAGCAATGGGAGGAGACGTGACAGATATGGTCTAATTAATGACAGAGTTGGAGCAGGTCTCTTTGCTGATGCCACGTTTGACTTTGAATGTGAATTACGTGACCTCAAATCCATGACGCTTTGTGATACAAAATGGGAAAAGGGGAAAAGGAAAAAAACTTAAAATTACAATACAAAAATTAAATAAACTTCCAACTAACCCTACACTCATTAAAAACCCACAACCCCATTCCACTACTTTGACCCTATCTGCTCCTGCACCATGCCAACGGCCTGGGAGGAAGGGACACCACCACTCAACACACCCTGTAACTCTTCTGAAGTCAAATCTCATACACCCAAATACTTCTCTGCAGCTGCCACCACAACTATTTGCTGTGATTTACGTTCCATTACTGCGGTACAATTGATAATCATTGCTATTGTTACGAACCGGCTCAAAGTTCACAACAAATGGGAGACAACGTGGAGACAAGGAATACCAACATATATGTTTATTAACTAAAGTAAAGTAAGTGGTCCTCTGTAGCTCAATTGGTAGAGCATGGCGCTTGTAACGTCAGGGTAGTGGGTTCGATCCCCGGGACCACCCATACGTAAAAATGTATGCGCACATGACTGTAAGTCGCATCAAACGGCGGGCGTCACAAACACCAGGAATCTTCAACTTCAATTGCCAAATTGTCCTGGTTCAATTATTTTCCGTTTCAGATAAAATGGAGTGTCAAATCTGCAATAACTGCAAAATCCAAGTAAAAACAAAGGCAAGAAGTGAAGTTACTGCAATCTGGCTTTGTTCCACTGTGTTTTGACTGCAGTTGCCTCTGTATTTATTCTATAAAGCTCAGAGTTCAGGCCAACCCGATCATGACACACTCTCACACAAACCATGAGACAGCCAAGAAAGTTGGATAAGCACATTTCGATTTTAGATAGTTGTAACGTCCCGCTGTTTAGATTGCTTATGTTTATAAGAACTGAGGTCGGGGCGTTTGTGTACTTTAGTTTAACTTTACTCAGAAGTCTGCTGGCATTACATGGTTCACATGGCACTGTCCGGCTACTGTAAAACATGAAACTGGAATCCCACAGTATGAATACACGGACTGGATTATGGCATAATGTTCTCTACATTGCAATAGTGCACTTAGCTTTTGCATTGAACATATAGTTATTTAATGTCATACAAAGGCAGAGTGCAGTATCAGCATTTCAGGGGTCATTGGTCAGATCAGTGGTCATGGTTAATTAGGCATAAAATATTACTTCATAATAAGATAAATCAATGCATTATCACTTAATCGACTTACAACATATGGCTGTAGAGCAAACAAAACATTAAAGCCATTTTTCTTAGATTAACTGTTTGCGTAGACTGCTCTTTGCGGGGTTCAGGTGGCTGCCCTTTCCCTTAGTTTGTCTCCTGTCAATCGTATCGCCATAGGTACATTTACGTCATTTAGCAGACGCTCTTATCCAGAGTGACTTACAGGAGCAATTAGGGTTAAGTGCCTTGCTCAAGGGCACATCGACAGATTTTTCACCTAGTTGGCTCGGGGATTAGAACCAACGACCTTTCAGTTACTGGCACAACGCTCTTAACCACTAAGCTACCTGCCGCCCAGGTACACACCTTCCTGAAAACAATGGCACACTAATTTGCTTAAACCTGTTCTGCATTAAATAGATTTTCTTAAAAGTTTAGAATGTTCCTGTTACGTTCTCCCCTCGGGTGTAGTTCGTCTGAGGAGGAGACATAAATGCCTGGGCCTGCACACACAAGGTAAACTAGATGGTGGGAGAAATGTGGGGTGTAATGAACTAAAATAACCAGACAACAACCAGATCTCAAGGTTAGCCCTCGTGAGACGTTTAGTAATGTACTTAAACAAAATAAACAACACCCATAAAGAAACAACAAATCAATCAAATAAACCAGGGAAGGTAAGAGAAGGGAATATTTGGGAACGGGGTCCAATTAATGAAAATAAACAAAAGGTCCCTCCTCTTCTACACACCTAAACCTTCCTATCACACTCTAACCCTAACCCACTTTCCTACCTGTTTACCAAAAATACAGGGGTGACACCCGCCCGGCTAACCTAGTGTGTAAAACAATGGGTTATCTACGTGTGAGTGTACACCCGTGGGCAGATCTACCTTTCCCTTCTCCAGGACGTAGATAGGGTGGAGTACATCAGGAGGACAGGCTGGAACACAAACAAAGATAAATTAACACAACCAATACCCAAACAACAAGTGTCCTCTCTCCCCCCTCCCCCCTCCCCATCACCATCACCCCTCCCCCATCACCATCACCCCTCCCCCCTCCCCATCACCCCTCCCCCCTCCCCATCACCCCTCCCCCTCCCCCTCCCTTTCTTTGAGCTCACATGTCAAACAGGTATACTCTCGTCAATCAGCTACAGCTGCCAGGACTCTGGACCGAAGCCACGCTCACCATCATCAGCCTCAACTCAGCACACCTGTAATGCCCAGAACACAGAAACACACTAAATAGGGAAATGGGGAGAAAGAAAAATACGTCACACGTAACAGTTCCAATGTGGTTAGCCAAAACGAAGACAAGATAGTTCACACATTCATAATTCAGGGGAACTATAAAACAGGTTTGTCCTTAACTTGTTTCCTGCTTATGTTTGCAGGAATCCTTTTCTCTAACTATGTCACTTGATTTCATGAGAAGTGTTTCTGCAGTGAGGATGTGTAATGCAAGTTAATGGGCTTGTTTGACATTGCAACCAACAGTACAGGCTGACTGACTGATCACAATTACCCATGATACATTACTGTTTTGATCCTCTCTAACACAGTCAGTGTGTCATTGGATGAATGTCAACAAGATGCATAACCAGTATTGTTGAAATAACTGTGTTAAATGTGTCCACACCAGTTCACACCCTAAAAGAACAAAGTTCAAATGTAGACAATGATGAGGTAATTTGTGCACAGCTATAACTGTATGTAACAAAGGCATCCCCATTACAGCAAACATCCAAATGAAGTTGCTGGAGTCTTTTTTATTGGGGCAGGGGTTGACACTGCTTTACTTAAATTGCATTGGGCAACACAGTACTCTAATACCGTAATATATGCCATTTATGTAGAAGGCACTTTTATCCAAAGTGACTCCACACATTTTCTTATGTGACCCCAGTGTGAATCAAACCCACAACTCTGGTGTTGCTAGCGCTATGCTCTTACTAATTGACCCACAAGGATGTTAGAGAGAATATAGAATGAACCACAATAATTGTTTGCTAAAATAATAATTGCTTGACAAAAATGTAATGTAATGCAATGGAAAGCCGGGTTATAGGTAACAATACTTTGCATGAACTGCTGACATTATTACGCATATTAATTGATAATGATGGAAATTAAGATATGCAAGATATTTGAATAGATAAATATTTTTAATAGCTACAGTGAGGGAAAAAGTATTTGATCCCCTGCAGATTTTGTACGTTTGCCCACTGACAAAGACATGATCAGTCTATAATTTTAATGGTAGGTTTATTTGAACAGTGAGAGACAGAATAACAATAAAAAAATCCAGAGAAACGCATGTCAAAAATGCCAGGGCATTGAAAATGGGTTGTGGATGGGTATTCCAGCATGACAATGACCCAAAACACATGGCCAAGGCAACAAAGGAGTGGCTCAAGAAGAAGCACATTAAGGTCCTGGAGGGGCCTAGCCAGCCTCCAGACCTTAATCCCATAGAAAATCTGTGGAGGGAGCTGAAGGTTCGAGTTGCCAAACGTCAGCCTCGAAACCTTAATGATTTGGAGAAGATCTGCAAAGAGGAGTGGAACAAAATCCCTCCTGAGATGTGTGCAAACCTGGTGGCCAAGTACAAGAAATGTCTGACCTCTGTGATTGCCAACAAGGGTTTTGCCACCAAGTACTAAGTCAAGTTTTGCAGAGGGGTCAAATACTTATTTCCCTCATTAAAATGCAAATCAATTTATAACATTTTTTACATGTGTTTTTCTGGATTTTGTTGTTGTATTCTGTCTCTCACTGTTCAACTAAACCTACCATTTAAATTATAGACTGATAATTTCTTTGTCAGTGGGCAAACGTACAAAATCAGCAGGGGATCAAATACTTTTTTCCCTCACTGTATCTTGCCCCAGGCAATAGAGCAACCGTTCTGGAAAATCCCTGATGTCTGCCTGCCATTACCTGCACTTCCCTGTCGGTGGCTGAACCGGTCCAACCACCTGATCACCTATGACTACCAGTTACTAGGACTTAAGAGTGCAATACTGCAGGGTCATTTTTTTACACAGGGGTCGGACTTGTACAAGAATTTGGCCCTGGCATTTTATCCACACTGGCCCACATCACTGCGCTTATTATCTTTTTTGTTCAATAGAGATTAATGAAATACAGCTTTATGTACACTAACTAATATCTTAGGCTAATTATTTTGGGGTTCGACACCTGAAGAAGTGGAAACTCAAAACACATTATCTACATTTCTAACTCTAAACATAATACCCACTGCTAGTAGCCATGTATTTGTGATCCAACAGTAAATTCAATGTCCTTTAAAAAACATGCAGTTGTAGGCCTATGCCCTCGCAATGGCTGGGGCACACTTCGCGCGCAACTCTCCATATCTCAAAGCCATATCAAATATTTTGGTTGTAAAATAGTTGCTATTGAGCTGAAAATTGAGAAGTAAAAATCATACAGAAAGCTGAGACACTCCTTTCGTCGACATGGACAAGGTGACAAACCTTCCAAATCTGAACGCATTTTTCTCTCGAGGGCATGGGGGAGAGGAGAGTAGCTCGCTCAATACTGAAGCAGGACCCAGCAAAACAAGCACAGGGGCAGGGCAGACACTTTCAATACAGGAATCATGAGGATAATGCAATTTACTGTTTGACCAAATCATGGTAAAAAAAAAATGAGGTGACAATGTAGAATGTGTACCTTACTACCATAATTAGGTACCCTTTTCGTTTTTTAAGATCCATGATATTGTGACGAGTACACGAAGAGGCAGGACACAGACGCAGGAATTAACAAGGTCAAGGTTTACTTAAACAATAACAAAGATTGTACACGACACAAAGCTAAACAATCACACACAACATCATAAGGAACAGTCCAGGGTTAAATAGGGGTGGTGATGAGATGATGAGGTGCAGGTGCGCTGGAGGTTATTAGGGTGCATTGGGTTTCCATTCTGGTGTTGCCGAGGTGGTGCGCTCAGACCGGTGGCACAGTAGACCGGCGAATCAGAGCGCCAGAGGGGAGCAATGGGAGGAGACGTGACAGATATGGTCTAATTAATGACAGAGTTGGAGCAGGTCTCTTTGCTGATGCCACGTTTGACTTTGAATGTGAGTTACGTGACCTCATCTCAGTCTATCAGAAAACCGTGCCAGCCCATCTTGGCAGGGGGGCCGGCCGTTACCCACTGATTAACCAAAGGCTCATTATAAATTAGAATAACAATGAAATTGCGCATTGGGCCACCAGCCATGTCATCTCTTTCTTTATTTTCTTTTTTTTGTGTGTGTGTATGAATTTCGACGGCCCCACTCAACAACAAAAAATTGTCCAGCTGATCTGCCATTTGCCAGAATTGCCAGATGGCCAATCCGCCCCTGTAAATTTACACTCAAATATATAATAGTATTTTTATTTGAAAAATGTTATGTAAGAATGAATCGTGAGAGTCGTTGAGGAGAGTGATACTGTATGACTTGTTTTCTCACTACAAAACAACATTGGTCTAGAATGGTACAAGGAAGAATACGCCTACAGTAAAGTATCCTGGAGTCAAACATTGGAGCCAACTGTTTCTCATCATTCACTGGCCTCGGTCCAGACATTGCAGATCACAATAGGGGTTTGTATTAAAAGAAGATCAAATCAAATCAAATTTTCTTTGCCACATGCGCCGAATACAACAGACCTTAAAGTGAAATGCTTACTTCCAAGCCCTTAACCAACAATGAAGTTTTGAGAAAAATAAGTGTTAAGTAAAACATTTAAATAACTAATAATTAAAGAGCAGCAGTAAAATAAAATAACAGTAGGGAGGTCATATACAGGGGGTACTGGTAGAGAGTCAATGTGCGGGGGCACAGGTTAGTCGAGGTAATTGAGATAATATTTACATGTGGGTAGAGTTAAAGTGACTATGCATAGATAATACACTCCCGAGTGGCGCAGTGGTCTAAGGCTGTGCCACTAGAGATCCTGGTTCGAATCCAGGCTCTGTCGTAGCCGGCCGTGACAGAGAGACCCATGGGGTGGCGCACAATTGGTCCAGGATAGGGGAGGGAGTGGCCAGCAGGGATGATGGTAGAGCACGGTGTTTGTAACGCCAGGGTTGTGGGTTCGTTTCCCACGGGGGGCCAGTATGAAAATACAAAAATAATGTATGCACTCACTAACTGTAAGTTGCTCTGGATAAGAGTGTCTACTAAAATGTAAATAATAAACAGAGAGTAGCAACAGCACAAAAGAGTGGGAAGGGGTGAGGGACAATGCAAATAGTATGGGTAGCCATTATGGCTTGGGGATAGAAGCTGTTAAGAAGCCTTTTGGACCTAGACTTGGCGCTCCGGTACCGCTTGTCGTGCGGTAGCAGAGAGAACAGTCTATGATTAGGGTGGCTGGAGTCTTTGACAATTTTTAGGGCCTTCCTCTGACAACGCCTGGTATAGAGGTCCTGGATGGCAGGAAGCTTGGCCCTGGTGATGTACTGGCCGTACGCACTACCCTCTGTAGTGCCTTGCAGTTGAAGGCCGAGCAGTTACCATACCAGGTAGTGATGCAACCAGTCAGGATGCTCTTGATGGTGCAGCTGTATAACTTTTTGAAGATCTGAGGACCCATGCCAAATCTTTTCAGTCTCCTGAGGGGGAATAGGCTTTGTCGTGCCCTCTTCACGACTGTCTTGGTGTGTTTGTTGGTGATGTGGACACTAAGGAACTTGAAGCTCTCAACCTGTTCCACTACAGCCCCTTTGATGAGAATGGGGCGTACTCAGTTCTCTTTTTTTCCTGTAGTCCACAATCATCTCCTTTGTCTTGATCACGTTGAGGGAGAGGTTGTTATTCTGGCACCACACGTTATCCTCGCACCACCCGGACAGGTCTCTGACCTCCTCCCTATAGGCTGTCTCATCGTTGTCGGTGATCAGTCCTACCACTGTTGTGTCGTCGGCAAACTTCATGCTTGTGTTGGAGTCGTGCCTGGCCATGCAGTCATGGGTGAACAGGGAGTACAGGAGGGGACTGAGCACGCACCCCTGAGGGGCCCCCGTGTTGAGGATCAGCGTGGCAGATGTGTTGTTACCTACCCTTACCACCTGGGGGTAGCCCGTCAGGAAGTCCAGGATCCAGTTGCAGAGGGAAGTGTTTATCCCAGGGTCCTTAGCTTAGTAATGAGCTTTGAGGGCACTATGGTGTTGAACGCTGTGCTGTAGTCAATGAATAGCATTCTCATGTAGCTGTTCCTCTTGTCCAGGTGGGAAAGGGCAGTGTGGAGTGCAATAGAGATTGCATCATCTGTGGGTCTGTTGGGGCGGTATGCAAATTGAAAGGGTCTAGGGTTTATGGGACAATGGTGTTGATGTGAGCCATGACCAGCCTTTCAAAGCACTTCATGGCTACAGACGTGAGTGCTACGGGTCGGTAGTCATTTAGGCAGGTTATCTTAGTGTTCTTGGGCACAGGGACTATGGTGGTCTGCTGGAAACATTTACATTACATTTTACATTTTCGTCATTTAGCAGACGCTCTTATCCAGAGCGACATACAAATTGGTGCATTCCCCTTATGATAGCCAGAGGGACAACCACTTTACAATTGTTTTTATTATTTTTTTGGGTGGTGGGGTAAGGGGGGTAGAAGGATTACTTTATCCTATCCCAGGTATTCCTTAAAGAGGTGGGGTTTTAAGTGTCTCTGGAAGGTGGTGAGTGACTCCGCTGTTCTGGCGTCGTGAGGGAGCTTGTTCCACCATTGGGGTGCCAGAGCAGCGAACAGTTTTGACTGGGCTGAGTGGGAACTGTGCTTCCGCAGAGGTAGGGGAGCCAGCAGGCCAGAGGTGGATGAACGCAATGCCCTCGTTTGGGTGTAGGGACTGATCAGAGCCTGAAGGTACGGAGGTGTGTCGTCTGCATAGCAATGATAGGAGAGGCCATGTGAGGATATGACAGAGCCAAGTGACTTGGTGTATAGCGAGAATAGGAGAGGGCCTAGAACTGAGCCCTGGGGGACACCAGTGGTGAGAGCACGTGGTGCGGAGACAGATTCTCGCCACGCCACCTGGTAGGAGCGACCTGTCAGGTAGGACGCAATCCAAGAGTGAGCCGCGCCGGAGATGCCCAACTCGGAGAGGGTGGAGAGGAGGATCTGATGGTTCACAGTATCAAAGGCAGCAGATAGGTCTAGAAGGACGAGAGGAGAGAGAGTTAGCTTTAGCAGTGCGGAGAGCCTCCGTGACACAGAGAAGAGCAGTCTCAGTTGAATGACCAGTCTCGAAACCTGACTGGTTTGGATCAAGAAGGTCATTCTGAGAGAGATAGCAAGAGAGTTGGCTAAAGACGGCACGCTCAAGAGTTTTGGAGAGAAAAGAAAGAAGAGTTTACTGGTCTGTAGTTGTTGACATCGGAGGGATTGAGTGTAGGTTTTTTGAGTCGGGGTGCAACTCTCACTCTCTTGAAGATGGAAGGGACATAGCCAGTGGTCAAGGATGAGTTGATGAGCGAGGTGAGGTAAGGGAGAAGGAGAGGAGGGGATAGGGTCAAGCGGGCAGGTTGTTGGGCGGCCGGCCATCACAAGTCGCAAGATTTCATCTGGAGAGAGAGGGGAGAAAGAAGTCAAAGCATAGGGTAGGGCAGTGTGAGCAGGACCAGCGGTGTCATTTGACTTAACAAACGAGGATTGGATGTCGTCAACCTTCTTTTCAAAATGGTTGACGAAGTCATCCACAGAGAGGGAGGGGGGGGGGGGGGGGGGGGGGATTCAGCAGGGAGGAGAAGGTGGCAAAGAGCTTCCTAGTGTTAGAGGCAGATGCTTGGAATTTAGAGTGGTAGAAAGTGGCTTTAGCAGCAGAAACAGAGGAAGAAAATGTAGAGAGGAGGGAGTGAAAAGATGCCAGGTGCGCAGGGAGTCTAGTTTTCCTCCATTTCCGCTCGGCTGCCCGGAGCCCTGTTCTGTGAGCTCGCAATGACTCATCAAGCCACGGAGCAGGAGGGGAGGACCGAGTAGGAGGGGAGGACCGAGCCGGTCGGGAGGATAGGGGACATAGAGAGTCAAAGGATGCAGAAAGGGAGGAGAGGAGGGTTGAGGAGGCAGAATCAGGAGATTGGAGGGAGAAGGATTGAGCAGAGGGAAGAGATGATAGGATGGAAGAGGAGAGAGTAGCGGGAGAGAGAGCGAAGGTTTGCTACGGCGCATTACCATCTGAGTAGGGGCAGAGTGAGAAGTGTTAGAGGAGAGTGAGAGAGAAAAGGATACAAAGTAGTGGTCGGAGTCTTGGAGGGGAGTTGCAGTGAGATTAGTAGAAGAACAGCATCTAGTAAAGATGAGCCAGTGGGACAACCTTGTGAGTAAGGGGGGACGGTGAGAGGGTGAGGTCAAAAGAGGAGAGGAGTGGAAAGAAGGAGGCAGAGAGAAATGAGTCAAAGGTAGACGTAGGGAGGTTAAAGTCACCCATAACTGTGAGGGGTGAGCCATCCTCAGGAAAGGAACTTATCAAGGCGTCAAGCTCATTGATGAACTCTCCAAGGGAACCTGGAGGGTGATAAATGATAAGGATGTTAAGCTTGAATGGGCTAGTGACTGTGACAGCATGGAATCCAAATGAGGAGATAGACAGATGGGTCAGGGGAGAAAGAGAGAATGTCCACTTGGGAGAGATGAGGATTCCTGTGCCACCACCCCGCTGACCAGATGCTCTCGGGGTATGCGAGAACACATGGTCAGACGAGGAGAGAGCAGTAGGAGTAGCAGTGTTTTCTGTGGTAATCCATGTTTCCGTCAGCGCCAAGAAGTATAGGGACTGGAGGGTAGCATAAGCTGAGATTAACTCTGCCTTGTTGGCCGCAGAACGGCAGTTCCAGAGGCTGCTGGAGACCTGGAACTCCACGTGGGTCGTGCGTGCAGGGACCACCAGGTTAGAGTGGTTGCAGCCAAGCGGTGTGATGCGTTTGTATAGCCAGTGCGGTGAGGAGAGAACAGGGATAGACAGACACATAATTGTCAGGCTACAGAAAATGGCTACAATAATGCAAAGGAGATCAGAATGAAGTGAACTAAACATCTGGGAAAGCGAGAGAGCGAGAGAGCGGGGCCTCCCTCACTTACGTTTCACTGAAACAACCAAATATAACTCTCCCAACTTCCACCTCAGAAACTATAATTGTTGTAAACTCCAGCAGTTCAATGTTTTCTAGGAATATAATAACTTAGTTTATTCAGCTAGCTAACTTGGCACAGTATTCTTCCGTGAAAACCGTCCAGGACACCGAATCCTATGAAACCACTGCCAATTAGCATGCCAGCCTCCAACAACACGGTTTAGCATGTTGGTATTACAGACATTTTGAAAATGTCAGTGAAGACACTTGCCAGTTGCTCAGCGCATGCTCGGAGTGCGCATCCTGGTAATCCGTCTGGCCCTGTGGCCCTGTGAATGTCGACCTGCTTAAAAGTCTTACTCACATCGGCTACGGAGAACGTGATCACATAGTCATCCGGAACAGCTGATGCTCTCATGCATGCTTCAGTGTTGCTTGCCTTGAAGCCAGCATAGAAGTGATTTAGCTCGTCTGGTAGGCTCGTGTCACTGGGCAGCTCTCGGCTGTGCTTCCCTTTGTAGTCTGTTATAGTTTGCAAGCCCTGCCACATCCGACGAGCGTCGGAGCCGGTGTAGCACGATTCAATCTTAGTCCTGTATTGACGTTTTGCCTGTTTGATGGTTCGTCGGAGGGCATAGCGGGATTTCTTATAAGTGTCCGGGTTAGAGTCCCTCTCCTTGAAAGAGGCAGCTCTACCCTTTAGCTCAGTGCTGATGTTGCTTGTAATCTATGGCTTCTGGTTATGGTGTGTACGTTTTCCTGTTTGCTTATGGCCATATACAGCTCATGAGTGCAGTCTTAGTGCCAGCATCGGTTTGTGGTGGTAAATAGACAGCTACGAAAAACATTGATGAAAACTCTCTTGGTAAATGGTGTGGTCTACAGGTTGTCATGAGATACTCTACCTCAAGGGAGCAAAACCATCGAGACATCCTTAATATTAGATTTTGTGCACCAGCTGTTGTTTACAAATATACACAGACCTCCACCCCTTGTCTTAACCAAGTCAGCCGTTCTATCCTGCCAATGTAGCGTATATCCCGCCAGCTGCTCGGTGAAACATAAGATATTACAGTTTTGAATGTCCTGTAGGTAGGATATCCGTTATCGTAGGTCTTCTATTTGTTTTCCAATGATTGTACGTTGGCTAATAGGACTGATGGCAGAGGTAGATTACTCGCTCGCCGTCGGATCCTTACAAGGCACCCCGACCTACGTCCATGATATCTCCAACTCTTTCTCATGCGAATGACAGGGATTTGGGCCTTGTCGGGTGTCTGTAGAATATCCTTTGCATCCGACTCGTTGAAGAAAAAATATTTTTCCAATATGAGGTGAGTAATCGCTGTCCTGATAGACACCCCATGTGATTTATCTGGGATGAACATAAACTATAAGAATAGACCTACCTACGTAGAGCCATCAGAAACTGTAATATTGTGATTTATGACATCACTGTCTAGTCACTCTCCATCTCATTGTAAAAAATAAAATCTATCAATTGTAGAAACAGGAGAGGAAGAAGCAGATTATTAGGAGTCACATGAGAGTTTCAAATGTCGATGACGTTTTACGATAACACTGAGCAAACCAAGATCAGTTGGAATCTGCCCAGTCTGTTCTCAGAGCATTTCATATTATTCTGTACGTAAATCCGAGACACTCCATTTAGTATGATATGTTACATTTGGTATGGTTACATAAGACAGATGGTTACTTAAGGCAAAAACGACTTATCCTTTAAGCTATCCCTTCCCCTAACCCTAACCTTAATTTAGCCTAACTCCTAAACTTAACCCTAACCTTAACCCGAACCCCTAACCTTAACCCCTAGCCTAGCTAACATTAGCGAGCTAGCTAGCATTAGTCACCTATCTAAAATTCATAACATATCATACATTTTGCAAATGTGTAATACAGTTGAAGTCGGAAGTTTACACCTCAGCAAAATAAATGTAAACTCAGTTTTTCACAATTCCTGACATTTAATCATAGTAAAAATTCCCTGTCTTAGGTCAGTTAGGATCACCACTTTATTTTAAGAATGTGAAATGTTAGAATAATAGTAGAGAGAATGATTTATTTCAGCTTTTATTTCTTTCATCACATTCCCAGTGGGTCAGAAGTTTGAATACACTCAATAAGTATTTGGTAGCACTGCCTTTAAATTGTTTAACTTGGGTCAAACGTTTCGGGTAGCCTTCCACAAGCTTCCCACAATAAGTTGGGTGAATTTTGGCCCATTCCAGAGCTGGTGTAACTGAGTCAGTTTTGAAGGCCTCCTTGCTCGCACACGCTTTTTCAGTTCTGCCCACACATTTTCTATAGGATTGAGGTCAGTGCTTTGTGATGGCCACTCCAATACCTTGACTTTGTTGTCCTTAAGCCATTTTGCCACAACTTTGGAAGTGTGCTTGGGGTCATTGTCCATTTGGAAAACCCATTTGCGACCAAGCTTTAACTTCCTGACTGATGTTTTGAGATGTTGCTTCAATATATCTAGATAATTTTCCGTCCTCGTGATGCCATCTATTTTGTGAAGTGTATAGATGATTTTCAAGTACATATGTTGTAGAATTAAACACCTATATGCCTTAAAATGTTTATGGATTGAGAACCAGTTGAAGGGTTAATGCAGAGCAGAGACATTTATGTGTTTTTCATAAACTCCCTGCAGCTGGGCTGGGTATGTCAATGACATGTGATGGAGATACAATTTCTTGTGATGGCTGTGTGGAGATTGGAGTAACAATGGAACTAGTGTTATCATTTCTTTGTGCTTATGACCTTATGACCTGACACATGGCCACATGCACATAATCTCAAGGGCCATGGAGGATGATAAATGATAAATGTTTAAATGTATGTGGTTGAGAATGGGTTATGGATGACATGTTTAAATCATGTTTAAGTATTAATGGATATGTTTTATAATGTGTTATGAAATGATAATGGTGAAACAGAATGAACATAATTGATACTTTGTACTCCAGATGCATGCCTAGATAGTGAATATAGTCAATACAGAGTGTGATTGTTCTTTAACGTACGTATGTACATAATTTTTTGAGTCATGCCACTAATAAGATACAGAGGCCCCACTTAGAGAAGCGCAAGTAGCCCTCGTGAGTAGCCAACATGTGATACTAAAAGATGCTATTCATTCACATAGGGAGGAACTATCAGCTGTATCAGTGTGGCTATGCATGTGTCTGTATAAAAAGGAGCACTCCGGTTCAGGACAAGCAGTTGTTGCTCCATGGAGCAAGCTCGGCTTTGTTATGCAAATAATAAAAGTCTAAATTCACAAGTTCCAGTCTCTTGAGAAATATTTTTAAGTTGACTACTTTTTGAGTCAAATATTTCTACTACATATTTGGCGAGCTTTGCCAGGAGTTGAAAAAATGGTCCAGAGACGGTGTACATCTGCAGTTATGAAACGGCTTGGACGGACCATACAAACAAAAGTGGCCGCTTTTAAAAGGTAAGCCAAGTTCTTACTTATATAGTATTACATTTGTGTGGTCCGATCTGGGGCTCGGCAACATCTAAAGAAATACCAAGTAAGGTCTCTCCAAATTTAAGAACCAGAAAATTAGAGACTAGGGGCTTTTGAATTTAAGAATACATGTCGATGTCACTCTGTTGTTTGTCTGAACCGTCTGTTCAATTGATTTGATTCATTTGATTCATTTGATTCATTAGATTCATCCTGCTGATCGCTTTGTCTGAGTCATTTCGGCACGGGTGGTTGTCCATCTGGTTGAGCGATCAGACAATAACATGTTAAGTCCTGCGAATACCGCTATAAACGTGTAGCGAAAGTGTATCGTTTATAGGCTGCTTAGGTAGGCAGAAATCCTGTGTAATACCGCTCCTTTTTCTGTGTTGAGGAAGTGTAACAGAAAAAAATAGGGCAGAATTTACAGGTCGCTTAGGAAAGCGTAGTAGAAGTCCAGGTGTGTTGAGGAAGTGTAACCCCTAGGGGGCTAAATAAATAGAAATCCTGTGGATACCGCTTTGGAGAGCTAGAATTAGCACTCCAGAGGTCTGAACGGGCAGGTGGCTAGCTAAATTTCGGACCTACGGTACCACTCTAATGAGGAATGCATTGTTAGAGGTCTGCTCGGGTAGGTAGGGCATCATCCTGTGTTGTGGTGATGCCAAAATTAGGTAGGGTCGATCAGGTAAAAAAGTTAGGTCATCCGGCGTAGGTGACACCATAAATTGGAGTAACACCGGTCATCCTGAGTAGGTGAACGGGTTAAATAGCTACAAGGGCTTCAAAATATTGAGAAAGTGTTAAATAGAGTAGGTCTGCTCATCTCGTATGGGTGAATGGGTTGCTTGGCGGCTGTGAGTCATTCAACTGTCTGATTCATTTGGGCACAAGTGGCTGCTCATCTGTATGAATGAGAATAATAAGAAATCCTGCAGATAACAGCTTATTTTCTGTGTTGAGGAGAAAAGCTGTGTTTGAGGTCGTTTGAAGTGTCGGTGTTTGGTGGAGAAAGGTTGGCGCACCTTTCCTGGACCGTTGTTTGAGTATAACCTGGTAGGAAGGACGCACCCGGTCTCACACCAAGAGAGGAAGAGTGAATGATGCGTGGATATTCATTGACCAACTGAGTGTAGAAAATTCACGTTACCAGGAGGCGTAGAATAAATCCTGTTGGAGGAACAGGTCACGTGTACCGGTGTGGTCATATGACGTCAATGCATTGTATTTTGATAAATCTTTTAGGGTATGTTTCTGACATTATATTTAGAAACTTTAGAGGTGATGTAGTATTATGATAAATTGACTACAGTAAAATAATAACTAGGATAGGGTTAACATTCCAAATTTGGGCCCTTTGATGGAATAAAATATTCCTGTAGGTTATACAAATAGTAATTAAGGGCATTTATGAACAACATTGTATAAATATGGAATAAAAGTGGTATAATGGTGTAAATTAGTCGCACTCTGAAGTTTGAATGATGAGATATAGAGGTGTGTTTGATAATTATATATACGTTGGAATAATAAGCTTTTCTTGTAAATTATATACAGTGGGGAAAAAAAGTATTTAGTCAGCCACCAATTGTGCAAGTTCTCCCACTTAAAAAGATGAGAGAGGCCTGTAATTTTCATCATAGGTACACGTCAACTATGACAGACAAATTGAGAGAAAAAAAATCCAGAAAATCACATTGTAGGATTTTTAATGAATTTATTTGCATATTATGGTGGAAAATAAGTATTTGGTCACCTACAAACAAGCAAGATATCTGGCTCTCACAGACCTGTAACTTCTTCTTTAAGAGGCTCCTCTGTCCTCCACTCGTTACCTGTATTAATGGCACCTGTTTGAACTTGTTATCAGTATAAAAGACACCTGTCCACAACCTCAAACAGTCACACTCCAAACTCCACTATGGCCAAGACCAAAGAGCTGTCAAAGGACACCAGAAACAAAATTGTAGACCTGCACCAGGCTGGGAAGACTGAATCTGCAATAGGTAAGCAGCTTGGTTTGAAGAAATCAACTGTGGGAGCAATTATTAGGAAATGGAAGACATACAAGATCACTGATAATCTCCCTCGATCTGGGGCTCCACGCAAGATCTCACCTTCGTGGGGTCAAAATGATCACAAGAACGGTGAGCAAAAATCCCAGAACCACACAGGGGGACCTAGTGAATGACCTGCAGAGAGCTGGGACCAAAGTAACAAAGCCTACCATCAGTAACACACTACGCCGCCAGGGACTCAAATCCTGCAGTGCCAGACGTGTCCCCCTGCTTAAGCCAGTACATGTCCAGGCCCGTCTGAAGTTTGCTAGAGTGCATTTGGATGATCCAGAAGAGGATTGGGAGAATGTCATATGGTCAGATGAAACCAAAATATAACTTTTTGGTAAAAACTCAACTCGTCGTGTTTGGAGGACAAAGAATGCTAAGTTGCATCCAAAGAACACCATACCTACTGTGAAGCATGGGGGTGGAAACATCATGCTTTGGGGCTGTTTTTCTGCAAAGGGACCAGGACGACTGATCCGTGTAAAGGAAAGAATGAATGGGGCCATGTATCGTGAGATTTTGAGTGAAAACCTCCTTCCATCAGCAAGGGCATTGAAGATGAAACGTGGCTGGGTCTTTCAGCATGACAATGATCCCAAACACACCGCCCGGGCAACGAAGGATTGGCTTCGTAAGAAGCATTTCAAGGTCCTGGAGTGGCCTAGCCAGTCTCCAGATCTCAACCCCATAGAAAATCTTTGGAGGGAGTTGAAAGTCTGTGTTGCCCAGCGACAGCCCCAAAACATCACTGCTCTAGAGGAGATCTGCATGGAGGAATGAGCCAAAATACCAGCAACAGTGTGTGAAAACCTTGTGAAGACTTACAGAAAACTTTTGACCTGTGTCATTGCCAACAAAGGGTATATAACAAAGTTTTTAGAAACGTTTGTTATTGACCAAATACTTATTTTCCACCATAATTTGCAAATAAATTCATTAAAAATCCTACAATGTGATTTTCTGGATTTTTTTCCCTCATTTTGTCTGTTATAGTTAACGTGTACCTATGATAAATTACAGGCCTCTCTCATCTTTTTAAGTGGGAGAACTTGCACAATTTGTGGCTGACTAAATACTTTTTATCCAAACTGTATTGGAGTTTCGTACAACAATGCCTGTCATAGAATTTTGTAAGATCAGGGAATAGTGACCAGCATATATGATTCTGGGAGGATTCTATGACTGAGGGGAAGGATTTGGGAAATTTGTTGTTCGTTCTGCTGAGACTAGAATGTGATTAACAGATTTGTGGCAATAAAGAATAATTAGAAACATGAATGGTTTGGTAGATATGAATATATTGGAATATAATGAATTTTATGTGAGTGTGATTTAATACGAGGGATTGGATAAAATTATTGGTGTTGATTTGCCCAAACACGTAGACGTACGTGGAAATGGGAGAGAGTACATAGGACATGTGGTAGAATTAAGCATTATAATAAACTATCTATTATTTCAGAAGCAGAGGTAAGATAGTCAAGGAATTTTAGAATATTACAGGAAAATATAATTCATTTGGTTAGGTCGTTAGATCTGGTGCCAAATCAATGAATGTGGGGTTTGACTTGTTGACTGTTAAGTTGATTATGTTGAGCGTGTGAGATCTGTGTCCTTCAAAGCTATTTTCTGATAAAGTGTGGTATGTGCCAGATACTAAAACTACTGACCATTATCATTGGAATAAAGGAGGATTAACTTGTATTTTCAATAAAGCATAGATTCTGCATCGCTGAACAGAGTCTAGGTTTTCTAAGTATAGTTTAGCTTTAGTTGTGGGTTGTTTAGATTGAAGGAACAGTCAGGATAAGATTGGAAGATTTAGCAGCCTGCGTCTTTTCAGACTGAAGGACTCACTTATTCAACGGGAAAGAATGAGGAGTGACTATAGTCTGAATAGCGTACTGGCAATTGCGATAGAGTTATGGCCATAATTTGAATTGTTTAGGTAGACTGGAATGAAAGTAAGATCTTTTAATAATACGAATATAAATATATTATTAGTTATTGTTGGTATGTGAATAGACTTTACTAATGACATGAACTAGTTTCCGGTTAAAAGAGAGTCATACTTGCTTGACTGTATCGAGCTGAAATAGTTATTTAAAGCAAGTTTGAATAGTTGGATGGAAAACATTTATTTGACAAAATTCTAATTGTTATTACTTTATTCTATGGTTTGCGTCACCAGTGGTGTATGCAAGTAGTTGGTGAATTGTAGAATGATAATGTATTTTCATTGCGTAAACCAGGGGATGCAAGGAGCTTTGGCTATTATGCTGAGTGAATAGCACCAATTTATAGTGGGTTCTAGATTTGTTGAATAAACAAACTTATATTTTAAACTAAAGTAATGCAATAGGCTACAATTATAACATTATCAGAAAAAGGCACTATACGCTCATCTGTGGTCTCTGTAGCTCAGTTGGTAGAGCACGGTGCTTGCAACGCCAGGGTTGGGTGTTCGATTCCCAAGGGGGGCTAGTATAAGTATAATAATGTCGTTTGGAATAAGAGCATCTGCTAAAATGTTAACGGGTATGGAGAGGAGAGTACGTGGTAGTCATTGAATAAGGTTTTGCTAGATTAAACGAGTGACAATGGTGGAATATGTCTATAGATAAATTGGATTGTGATAAATGGATGATTTCAATATATGATGGTAAACTACAGCAAGTGTTGGTGTTATTGTAGCTTACTTAAAGGATAGTAATATTGATAAGGCGGAGTGTGTTAATGGTGGAGATTTGTTGAAAGGGGCGCCCGGACGACTGATCCGTGGAAAGGAAAGAATGAATGGGGCCCTGTATGTGAGATTTTGAGTGAAAACCCCCTTCCATCAGCCAAAGGGGGATTGAAGATGAAAAGTTTGGGTGGGGGCTTTTCCCGCATGAACCCAAAGATCCCAAACACACCGCCCGGACCCCCGCAAACGAAGGTTGGTTTTTGTAAGAAGCATTTAAAGGTCCTTTGGGGTGGCCAGCCAGTCCCAGATTCAAAACCCCCTAAAAATCTTTGGAGGGAGTTTAAAATCTTTTGTTGGGGCCCCGGCGAAAGCCCCAAAAAATCACTGCTTCCCTAAGGAGATTTTGGGATGGAGGGAAGGGGCCCAAAATACCAAACAAGGTTTTGTTAAAACCTTTGTAAGACTTAAGGGAAAAATTTTTCCTGGTATTTTCCCAAGAAAGGGATATAAAAAAAGGGTTTTTGAAACGTTTTTTTATTGACCAAATATTATTTTTCCACCATAATTTGCAAATTTAAATTTATTTTTAAAAACCAAAAATGTGGATTTTTGGATTTTTTTTTCCCCTCATTTTGTTGTTATAGTTAACGTTTACCTATGATAAATTACAGGCCTCTCTCATTTTTTAAATGGGAGAATTGCCCCTTTGTGGCGGGGCTAAAAACTTTTTTATCCAAACTGTATTGGGGTTTCCCTACAACAAGGGCCCCCTCAAGAATTTTTAAGATCAGGGAAAAAAGTGACCAAACATTATGATTTTTGGGAGGAAATTTTTATGACTGAAAGGGGGGGGGTTTGGGGAAAATTTTTTGTTGTTCGTTCTGCTGAAGGGGGGTAGAAAAGTGATTAAAAAAATTTGTTTGGGAAAAAAAGAAATTAGAAAAAAAATGGTTTTGGGAGATATGAATATAAATTTTTTTTTAAAAGAATTTTTTTTTTTATTATTTAATACAGGGATTTTAAAATTATTGGGGGTTTTATTTTTATTTTCCCCAAAAAACGTAGACGTAAGGGGGAAATGGGGGAAGAGAAAATAGGGCATGTGGTTGAATTAAGCCTTTATAAATAAAACTATTATTTCAAAGCAGAGGTAAGATAGTCAAAAGGGAATTTTTTAGAAAATTAAGGAAAATTAATTCTTTGGTTTTGGAGTTTAGATTTTTTGCCCCAAAACCCAAAAAGTGGGGTTTTTGCTTGGGCTGTTAAAATGGATTATGTTGAAACGGGGGTGAGATCTGTGTTTCCCTTTAAAGGATTTTATGGGTAAAATTTTGGGGGGGGGGCCCCGGTTTCTTTAAAAATACGACCATATCATTGGGAAAAAAGGGGGAAATTTAATTTGGATTTTTTAATAAAGCATGATTCGGGTTTTCGGGTGAACAAATCCCAGGTTTTCTTAAAAATTTTAGTTTTTGCTTAGTTGTGGGTTTTTTTAGATTGAAAGGGAAAATCAAAGGGTAAGATTGGGGGAAAATTTAGCAGGGCGTCTTTTCCCCCGAAGGGGGTCACTTATTCAAAAAGGGAAAGAATGAGGAGTGACATGTCTGAATAGGACGGCAATTTCGGGTGAGTTATGGCCATAATTTGGGAAATTTTTAGGTAGGGCTGGAAAGAAAGTAAGATTTTTTTTAATTAAATTACAATAAATTTTTATTAGTTTTTTGGTATGTGAATAGGGCCCTTTTTTAAAGACATGAACCCAGTTTTCCCGGTTTTTAAAAAGAGTCATACTTGCCTGACCCTAAACGAGCTGAAATTGGGTTTTTAAAGCAAGTTTTAATGGTTTTGGGTGGGGAAAACATTTTTTTTGACAAAATTCTAATTTTATTACTTTTTTCTATGGTTTTTGGGCCCCCGGGTGATGCAAGTAGGTTGGTGAAAGGGAAAATATAATTTTTAAATTTCCCTTTCGTAAACCCGGGGAGCAAAGGGGCTTTTTGGGTATTAAAGCCAAGTGAATAAACAACCAAATTTAAAAAGTGGGGGTTCCCCAGATTTGTTGAATAAACAAACTTATATTTTAAACTAAAGTAAAAGCAATAGGCTACAATTATAACATTATCAGAAAAAGGCACTATACGCTCATCTGTGGTCCTCTGTAGCTCAGTTGGGTTTAGAGCACGGTTGCTTGCAACGCCAGGGTTGGGTGTTCGATTCCCAAGGGGGGGTCTAGGTATAAGTATAATAATGTCGTTTGGAATAAGAGCATCTGCTAAAATGTTAACGGGTATGGAGAGGGAGAGTACGTGGTAGGTCATTGAATAAGGTTTTGCTAGATTTAAACGAGGAGTGACAATGGTGGAATATGTCTATAGATAAATTGGATTGTGATAAATGGATGATTTCAATATATGATGGTAAACTACAGCAAGTGTTTGGTGTTACTTGTAGCTTACTTAAAAAGGATAGTTAATTCATTCTGATAATGGCGGGTAGTGATGGTTTAATTGTTGTGGCATGATTTTAGTTGATTACAAGAGAAATAGGATATAGTTTACGACGCATGGAGAAGTGAATGTCTTAGATGGTAATAGATCAACTGAACCAAACATGACGTCACTATGGCAATTTAGGATGGTTAATGTTGTTAAGTTCGTTTTCAAACCCTATGATAGAGGTAAATGCAGAACGCTGTTTGAAAGTGTTTTATTAGGTCTGCTAGTAAAAATGGAAGAATTTTCCATTTTTTTTCTGTGGGTGTTAAACATTGGGGCTTGCTGAAACGTGGAGAACGCTATAAGGGACATTGTGGGTTAAGTTAGGTGTACAAGGATCGCGTATTTAGTAGGAAGTCATAGGAGGTTGAATATTATGACTGTAAGTCGCTTTGGATAAAAGCGTCTGCTAAATGGCATATTATTATTATTATTATTATTATTATTATTATTATTGGCAGGAAATTGCTAGCTAGTTAGCGGTGAGAGCTAGTGCGGTTTTCGTTGGGTGACGTCCTTGCTCTATGAACTGGAAGTAGATGCTTTGTGTGGCATTGGTGGAGCGACGGGTAACGGTTGCTTCGATGGTGAATCCTGTCAATGTGTGCAGAGGGTCCCTGGTTCGAATGCAGTAAGGGACAGAAAGCAAATATTTTACATTGATGCTATTGATGTGAATTACTGGTTTCATTGATGACATTATAGGAAAGATGTTGTCCTACCAATCCATGTCGGATAGGATAACATAGTAATTAAAATTGCATATTGGTGAATTGGATGTTTTATTGGTTTTTACTATAAATATAAAATAATTGTCATCTGTTGAGGTTACCGTTATGAGGGAAAATTAGCGGCTTAGGTATGATAGATATTGTAGAGGGTTTTTTAAAAAATAAGTTAATTGGGTGATGAGACAGGTTGACTTGATGTTGGAATGGGATTGTTTAATAGAAGTAAATTATTTATATTTAGGAGAATGAGAATAGTTATTAGGTAGTTATTGCTTTGTGGAGACGATTTACTAATGAAGAAACATGTCTCGATAGTTGAATAAGGAACAATATTTGATAATTGATCATTTTATTATGACTTATATAGTTTGTTTAAACAGCAGTGAGTTATGATGATGTTTTATTACTTCAGATAACGATAATTTGTTTATAGTACGTTGAACCTTGGGAGGTAGTTGTTGCTGTTGGCTTGATGGATTAAGTAGACATCTTTTTATGGGTTTTGGATTATGAAACAATAAGTTTATATTTTTAAAAAGAACATCAATGCAACAGTTTGCTACATTTAAATTACTAAAAAGGGGTTATAGGTTTATAGTGGAAGGTGTAGTTAACTTAATAAAATGTGTTATTATCTAGTGTCTTCTAAGTGGGAGTTTTCTTTTAAGGATTGATGGGAGTCTCCTATAATATTATGTTAGGGGTAAGGTAGGACACGACGTATCAAACAATTTTAAATCGATGCTGGGGTTAATGATTGTTGATGAGATAGGACTGGGGATATATGTATGATGTTTTGTGTGTAATTACTATCTTTGGATTGTTGATTATATGTTAACGACATGTTTACTTTCTCTTCCAGGAACATGGGGATTTCTTTATTGGGAGGTTAAAAAAGTCTGTAGGCTAGGGTGGAACTAGTTAGTAAAATTAAGTAGTTTTATTTTTAGGTTGTCATAGGGAGCTACCAAAATAAATAAGGCCTGGCCATTTTTGTTTGTTTATTGTTTTACTATATGGTGTTCGAATAACCACAAACAAACTACTTAGTATGAAATGTTAGCTGTATAGGATTTTTATTTCTATTTTGGGTTTTTTGACAGGATGTAAGTGAAATATCTTAAAGGGGCATACGCATGTAATTTGGGTTTTATTTACTGAGTGATAAGTAAATATGTGTGATTTATTTTGAAAAGAGCTGTACTAAGGACTTACTCGGGATAGAACATTTATGAAAGGTCTTGATGGTTGTTAGGAGTAGTATACTATTGGATGAAACAATTAATTGAATGATTTCAATGACTTCTGAAATCTGTCCTGGCTTTATAGTGTGACCTGATCACCCGCACTATAAATTCTAGAGGCATGCTGTATTAGGGGGTTAGATATAATAAGGATAATTGTGAAGAAGTTTATAATTTGGACAAAATCCTATATATATATATATATATATATATATATATATATATATATATATATATATATATATATATATATATATATATATATATATATATATTAGTCCAAACAGGACAAGGATGAAGTGAGAGAGTTAGTCCTGAAGGAGAGGTATTCCTTGAATAGTGTTATGGGATACAGTTAAGTAAAGATGTGCTCAAGGGTTGTCATTTGCAGTTTAGTTATTATTTTTGGTTTAATAGGCAATATTGTTGTTGTTTTGTTTTTTGAACACATGAATCCACGATGTGATGCATGTGTCCAAGGGGGGAAGTTGGGATTACAGAGGTTTTAATGTTTTATTATGGTTTTGTGGGGAAATATGCAAGGTGTATGAAGGATATGAGCAGTAGTAATAATGTGTTATGGGTTAGGTTAAATCTTTTTTTGTTTTTGTGATAGGAGGCATGAAATAAGTGGAGTACAACAAGCTGGAAGCAGGTGTGCTTCATAATGTCAAGGCTTCTCTTGACGGATGAGAGGACATAAGTAGCATACTGTGTCTCACCTAGCCTAACAATGTTCTTAAGATTTTCTTTTCATGGGTGAAGATAACTCTGCCCAACTGAGTAGGAGAATCTGAGTATTTTCTGTGCCCTGGAGACTATGTGATGGCAAAAGACTACAGAAGAAAGAGCTGGAAAGACCCTATGTGGAGGGGCCTGTACCAGGTGTGGTTGGCTACCTTAATGATGGTAAAAGTGGTGGAGACAGATGCTTAGATCCATGTTTCCCACTATAGGAGTGTTCCAACCTCAGCCATTGGGTAGCATTGTTGTCTTTTGTGTGTGTCTGTGCTTGTGTCTTTGCAGCAGTAACTCCGAGCTTCCCTATGGGTAGGCTGATAGAAGGACACTCATCGCAGACCGATGTCGATAGATTGAGAGGGACTCTGGCTGATCTGGAGACCCTAGTGATGGGGAAGGTTAACAGCTAAAGGTGACCATACATCATCATCCAGGTTACACCAACAGCGGTACGGATAGAGGGGAGCGTGATCGGGTGTCATCTAAACCATTGTACCAGAGTGAGGGAACTGATGACTAGGAGACCACAGAGACTTCCAAGACCTTCCAGACCGCCGAGAGATTCCAGACCACCGAGAGATTCCAGACATTCAAGATGTTATTACAGATGGTGTTGTAATGCATAGTAGAAATAATTCGGTCCAGAGCGGTGTGAACCTCAATAAAAACCAAAAACCCTCTACCCAGCTGAAGAGGAACAACAAAGGCGTTGAAGACGTTCCTGTCCGACACCACCTCTGCCAGGAGACCTGAATCCAGCATCAAATCAAGGCAATCAATTGCCTTCTCTTTTGTGCCTTTTCTCTCAGGAATGTGACAGGAGTCCATGTGGAATGAGCAGGAAGTGAGAGGTCTATGCAAATGCAACGTTCTTCATAGGGTATACTGGTTTGCAAATTGACAAAACAGAATGATGGTGGAGGTGGGGTGGCTCAGGTGTGACATTGGAATTGGGACATTGTCATGGGCAATCCAAGATGAACTATGAAGCTATCTGAAGAACATAATGAAGACGCCAGAAGATTGAGTGCCGGTAGAGTAAGGGAGTGTTAGTTAAGGTAGTATGTTGATTAAGGAGGTATTATACACTGCTAAATTTATAGTAATTTAGACTAGGAATGTATTAAGATAATGATCTGTTGTAATTCTTGTTATGAGGAAGTTAATGCTAGAATTATGATAGTATAAATATACATTCTGCCAGTGTCAATATGTGCCAAGGTGAGAGATTTAACGTTGAATGATGGAACCAAAGTGAATAACTAAGAATTGTCATTCTAAATTTGTTTTGGGTAATTCATCTGATAATGACTATGAATTATAAGGTGACTGATTGATTTGAATACGTTATTAATATGTTAATAACTAATGATGTTAACATTGCAATGAATGGATTAGATATTGATTATTTTGATTGTTATAATAATTATGATATGGGTAAAAAGGTTATGTAAGCTAAAGATGTTGACACTATTCTTAACATGTCCTAGATATTATGGTTAAAACAAAGTTGCATTTATTTCTTATATATTTTGATGTGTTAGGATACTACCACGTATATTGGAAATACAACAAAACAAAAAGGGGAGCAATGGTTACAAAGCTCAACAGCAACAATTGGAGGTTAGCTTAGAGGGAAACCTTCAAGACTTGTAACCAATACCTGACTGGGCTCCTTGTCCTCATCAGGATGGGTCAGACAATGAGGAAGATACATTGGTCTGAATATATATTCTTATAAAATGTAACCACAGATGGCAAGGCTAAGAATAAGTATATGCACATGCTTACACTAATTTTATGTTATCTTTTGTTTTATTGGTTGGGACTTAAAAGTCCCAGAGGGGGGAAATACATAGATGATTTTCAAGTACATATGTTGTAGAATTAAACACCTATATGCCTTAAAATGTTTATGGATTGAGAACCAGTTGAAGGGTTATGTCACGCCCTGGCTCTGGGGACTATGTTATGTTGAGCCAGGGTGTGTAAGTCTATGTTTAATTTTCTATGTTGGTCTGAGTGACTCCCAATCAGAGGCAACGAGTGTCAGCTGGGTGTCTCTGATTGGGAGCCATATTTAACTGTTTGTCTTGCACTTTGTGTTTTGTGGTTTCTTGTTCCTTTTGGTTTGTGTATCGAAGGACTTCACGTTTCGTTCTTTGTTTTGATCGTGTGATCTAGTCAATAAATATAAATATGTTCACCCACAACGCTGCGCCTTGGTCCTCTCTGTTCGACGAGCGTGACAGAAGAAACCACCTTAACCAGACCAAGCAGCGTGTTCAGGAGCCATCGCTGGCAGATCTCCGTGGCAACCTCGACTGGATCAAGCAGCGTGACGAGGAGAGAGGATGGACGTGGGAGGAGATGATTGCGAGTCTGGCAAGAGGGAGGAGAGACCCCCAGGAAATTTTTAGGGGGGGGCTCACGACATCGGGCCAGCAGGTGTACGGGTTAGAGCGGTGCAAAGCGTTGGCAGAGAAGGCCGCCAGGTTAGGGGGGCCACTGGGCACAGAGGAGAGGGAAAGTGTGGAGGCACGGCGAGAGGTACTGGGGTGTGTTACCAGTCCGGTCCGGCCCGTTCCTGATCCCTGCGTGGGGCCAGTGGTGTGTGTCCCCAGTACGGTCCGGCCTGTTCCTGCCATTCCCACCAAGTCAGTGGTGCGCGTCGTCAGCCCAGCCCGGCCTGTTCCTGCCATTCCCACCAAGTCAGTGGTGTGCGTCGACAGCCCAGCCCGGCCCGTTCCTGCTCTCCGCACCAAGTCTGTGGTGCGCGTCGCCAGCCCAGTCCGGCCCATCCAAGCTTCCCGCACCAAGCCAGTGGTGTGCGTCGTCAGTCCGGCACGGCCCGTTCCTGCTCTCCGCACCAAGTCTGTGGTGCGCGTCGCCAGCCCGGTCCGGCCCATCCAAGCTTCCCGCACAAAGCCAGTGGTGTGCGTCGTCAGTCCGGCACGGCCCGTTCCTGCTCTCCGCACCAAGTCTGTGGTGCGCGTCGCCAGCCCAGTCCGGCCCATCCAAGCTTCCCGCACCAAGCCAGTGGTGTGCGTCGTCAGCCCTGTCCGGCCCGTTCCTGCTCTCCGCACCAAGTCTGTGGTGCGCGTCGCCAGCCCGGTCCGGCCCATCCAAGCTTCCCGCATCAAGACAGGGGTGTGCGTCGTCAGTCCAGCACAACCCGTGCCTGGGTCATGTCCGGAGCCGGATCCGCCGCCGAGGCGGAGTGCCCACCCGGTCCCTCCCCTGTTGTGGTTGTTTGGCGCGGCCGGAGTCCGCGCCTTTGGGGGGGGGGTACTGTCACGCCCTGGCTCTGGGGACTATGTTATGTTGAGCCAGGGTGTGTAAGTCTATGTTTAATTTTCTATGTTGGTCTGAGTGACTCCCAATCAGAGGCAACGAGTGTCAGCTGGGTGTCTCTGATTGGGAGCCATATTTAACTGTTTGTCTTGCACTTTGTGTTTTGTGGTTTCTTGTTCCTTTTGGTTTGTGTATCGAAGGACTTCACGTTTCGTTCTTTGTTTTGATCGTGTGATCTAGTCAATAAATATAAATATGTTCACCCGCAACGCTGCGCCTTGGTCCTCTCTGTTCGACGAGCGTGACAGGTTAATACAGAGCAGAGACATTTATGTGTTTTTCATAAACTCCCTGCAGCTGGGCTGGGTATGTCAATGACATGTGATGGAGATACAACTCCTCGTGATGGCTGTGTGGAGATTGGAGTAACAATGGAACTAGTGTTATCATTTCTTTGTGCTTATGACCTTATGACCTGACACATGGCCACATGCACATAATCTCAAGGGCCAGGGAGGATGATAAATGATAAATGTTTAAATGTATGTGGTTGAGAATGGGTTATGGATGACATGTTTAAATCATGTTTAAGTATTAATGGATATGTTTTATAATGTGTTATGAAATGATAATGGTGAAACAGAATGAACATAATTGATACTTTGTACTCCAGATGCATGCCTAGATAGTGAATATAGTCAATACAGAGTGTGATTGTTCTTTAACGTACGTATGTACATAATTTTTTGAGTCATGCCACTAATAAGATACAGAGGCCCCACTTAGAGAAGCGCAAGTAGCCCTCGTGTGTAGCCAACATGTGATACTGAAAGATGCTATTCATTCACATAGGGAGGAACTATCAGCTGTATCAGTGTGGCTATGCATGTGTCTGTATAAAAAGGAGCACTCCGGTTCAGGACAAGCAGTTGTTGCTCCATGGAGCAAGCTCGGCTTTGTTATGCAAATAATAAAAGTCTAAATTCACAAGTTCCAGTCTCTTGAGAAATATTTTTAAGTTGACTACTTTGACTACTTATGAGTCAAATATTTCTACCACAAGTGCACCAGTCCCTCCTGCAGCAAAGCACCCCCACAGCATGATGCTGCCACCTCTGTGCTTCACGGTTGGGATGGTGTTTTTCTTTTGATTTTCCCATGATGTCAAGCAAAGTGGCGCTGAGTTTGAAGGTAGGCCTTGAAATACATCCACAGGTACACCTCCAATTGACTCCAATGATGTCCATTAGCCTATCAGAAGCTTCTAAAGCCATGACATCCTTTTCTGGAATTTTCCAAGCTGTTTAAAGGCACAGTCAACTTAGTGTATGTAAACTTCTGACCCACTGGAATTGATACAGTGAATTATAAGTGAAACAATCCGTCTGTAAACAATAGTTGGAAAAATGTATTGTGTCATGCACAAAGTAGATGTCCTAATCGACTTGCCAAAACTATAGTTTGTTAACAAGACATTTGTGGAGTGGTTGAAAAACAAGTTTTAATGACTCCAACCTAAGTGTTTGTAAACTTCCGACTTCAACTGTATATAGTACGTTTTACAAATTTGTAACATATAATACAAATTGGAATTCATAGAATATCACATGAAAAGGCACTACAGAGGGTAGTGCGTACGGCCCAGTACATCACTGGGGCAAAGCTCCCTGCCATTCAGGACCTCTATACCAGGCGGTGTCAGAGGAAGGCCCTCAAAATTGTCAAAGACTCCAGCCACCCTAGTCATAGACTGTTCTCTCTGCTACCGCACGGCAAGCGGTACCGGAGTGCCAAGTCTAGTTCCAAAAGACTTCTCAACAGCTTCTACCCCCAAGCCATAAGACTCCTGAACAGCTAATCATGGCTACCCGGACTATTTGCACTGCCCCCCCACCCCATCCTTTTTACGCTGCTGCTACTCTGTTAAGTATTTATGCATAGTCACTTTAACTCTACCCACATGTACATATTACCTCAACTACCTCAACTAGCCGGTACCCCCGCACATTGACTCTGCAACGGTACCCCCCTGTATATATAGCCTCCCTACTGTCACTTTATTTTACTGTATATATAGCCTCCCTACTGTCACTTTATTTTACTTCTGCTCTTTTTTTCTCAACACTTTTTTTGTTGTTGTTTTATTCTTACTTTTTTTGTTTAAAATAAATGCACTGTTGGTTAAGGGCTGTAAGTAAGCATTTCACTGTAATGTCTGCACCTGTTGTATTCGGCGCATGTGACCAATAAAATTTGATTTGATTTGATTTGATTTGAAAAGTGTGATGGACATCCACAAATGAATACAAACCATACAAAACGTAACAAAAAGTGCATTCGGAAAGTATTCAGACCCCTTGACTTTTTCCACATTTTGTTACGTTACAGCCTTATTCTAAAATAGATTAAAAAAAAAAAATTCTCATCAATCTAATCTACACACAATATCCCATAACAAAAATAAGCGAAAACAGGTTTTTAGACAATTTTGCACATATATTTTAAAAAATCTACAGAAATACCTTATTTATATAAGTATTCATACCCTTTGCTATGAGACTCAAAATTGAGCTCAGGTGCATCCTGTTTCCATTGACCATCATTGAGATGTTTCTACAACTTGATTGGAGTCCGCCTGTGGTAAATTCAATTGATTAGACATTATTTGGAAAGGCACACACCTGTCTATAAAAGGTCCCAAAGTTGACAGTGCATGTCAGAGAAAAAAACCAAGCCATGAGGTCGAAGGAATTGTCCGTAGGCATCTGAGACAGGATTGTGTCGAGGCACAGATCTGGGGAAGAGTACCAAAACATTTCTGCAGCACTGAAGGTCCCCAAGAAGACAGTGGCCTCCATCATTCTTAAATGGAAGAAGTTTGGAACCACCAAGACTCTTCCTAGAGTTGGCCGCCTGGCCAAATTGAGCAATCGGGGGAGAAAGGCCTTGGTCAGGGAGGTGACCAAGAACCCGATGGTTACTCTGACAGAGGTCCAGAGTTCCTATGTGGAGATGGGAGAACCTTCCAGAAGGATAACCATGTCTGCAGCACTGCACCAATCAGTCCTTTATGGTAGAGTGGCCAGACGGAAGCCACTCCTCAGTAAAAGGCACCTAAAGGACTCTCAGACCATGAGAAACAAGATTCTCTGGTCTGATGAAACCAAGATTGAACTCTTTGGCCTGAATGCCAAGCGTCACGTCTGGAAGAAACCAGGCACTGCTCATCACCTGGCCAATACCATCCCTACGGTGAAGCATGGTGGTGGCAGCATCATGCTGTGGGGATGTTTTTCAGCGGCAGGGACTGGGAGACTAGTCAGGATCTAGGGAAAGATGAACGGAGCAAAGAGATCCTTGATGAAAATCTGCTCCAGCGCGCTCAGGACCTCAGACTAGGGTGAAGGTTCACCTTCCAACAGGACAACGACACTAAGCACACAGCCAAGACAACGCAGGAGTGGCTTCGGGACAAGTTTTTGAATGTCCTTGAGCAGCCCAGCCAGAGCCCAGACTTGAACACGTCCGAACATCTCTGGAGAGACCTGAAAATAGCTATGCAGCGATGCTCCCCATCCAACCTGACAGAGCTTGAGAAGATCTGCAGAGAAGAATGGGAGAAACTCCCCAAATACTGGTGTGCCAAGCTTGTAGACTCAGGCTGTAATCGATGCCAAAGGTGCTTGAACAAAGTATTGAGTAAAGGGTCTGAATACTTATGTAAATGTGTTAATTCCGGGGGGGGGGGGGGGGGGGGGGGGGGGGTTATTCCAGTTTTTGCTTTGTCATTATAAGGTATTGTGTCTAGATTGAAAACGATTTAATCAATTTTAGAATAAGGCTGTTGTCACACGCTGATCTGTTTCACCTGTCTTTGTGATTGTCTCCAATCCCCTCCAGTTGTCGCCCATCTTCCCCATTATCCCCAGTGTATTTATTCCTGTGTTCCATGTTTGTCTGTTGCCAGTTCGTTTTGTTTCGTCAAGCCTACCAGTGTTTTTCCCCTTGCTCCTGTCTTTTTCAAGTTCCTGTTTTCTAGTTTTCCCTGTTTTGACCATTCTGCCTGCGCTGACCCTGAGCCTGCCTGCCATTCTGTACCTTGTCACACCACCCTGGATTATTGACCTCTGCCTGCCCTGACCCCGAGACTCCCTGCCGGTCTCTACCTTTTGTACTCTGATCTGGATTACTGACCTCTCCCTGCCCCTGACCTGTCATTTGCCTGCCCCCTGTTTTTGTAATAACTTTTGTTACTTCGACTGTCTGCATCTGGGTCTTCTCCTGAAACATGATAGTACAAACTGGCCATGACTGACCCAGCAGACTCGGACCAGCTTTGCAACACCATCTCCTCCCAAGGAGTCACCATTGGAAGGCACGAGGAGTTGCTTCGTGGTCACAAGGAAGGGTTCCAGACCTTGGCCGAATGCCATGACCGAGCGTTTAGCACATTTCTGGAGCAATTTCACGGTTTGTCTGTTAGGCAGTCTACCTCACAGCCACTCAGTAACCCAGCTAATAGCAGTGCGGTCTCCCCGGCCACCCCGGTTTCCCAAATAACCAGATGTTTGTTCCTGACGCTGTCCGCTTCTCGGTCCTGGAGTGGGCCCACTCCTCCAGGCTTCCCTGCCACCCAGGCTCCCGTCGGACCCTGGCCTTTGTGCGACAATGCTTTTGGTGGCCTACCATGGTTCCTGACATCTCCACGTTCGTCGCCGCCTGCATGATCTGTGCACAGAACAAGACTCCTCGACAAGCTCCGGCTGGTCTCCTCCAACCTCTGCCTGTTCCTCACCGTCCCTGGTCTCACATATCCCTGGACTTTGTCATGGGTCTTCCCCCGTCTTACAGCAACACCGCCATCCTGACAGTTGTGGACCAGTTTTCCAAAGCCGCACCCTTTATTCCTCTCCCCAAGCTACCCTCCGCCAAAGAGACGGCCCAGCTCATGGTGCAGCACGTCTTCCGGATCCATGGACTCCCAAGTGGACATGGTCTCCGAAACGGGGTCCTCAGTTCTCGTCCCGGTTCTGGAAGGCGTTCTGCACACTCATTAGGTTGTCGGCCAGCCTGTCCTCCAGTTTCCACCCTCAGGCCAACGGCCAGTCGGAGCGAGCTAACCAAGACCTGGAGACGACTCTGCACTGCCTGGTCTCCGCTAACCCCACCACCTGGAGCCAGCAACTAATGTGGGTTGAATACGCCCGCAACACCCTTCCCTGCTCTGCCACGGGTCTTTCGCCCTTTCAGTGTTCCCTGGGTTATTGACTTCTGCCTGCCCTGACCCCGAGACTGCCTGCCGTTCTGTACCTTTTGGACTCTGATCTGGATTACTGACCTCTGCCTGCCCTTGACCTGTCGTTTGCCTGCCCCCTGTTTTTGTAATTACTTTTGTTACTTCGACACTGTCTGCATCTGGGTCTTCTCCTGAAACGTGATAGCTGTAACGTAACAAAATGTGGGAAAAAGTGAAGGGGTCTGAATACTTTCCGAATGCACTGTATCATACTAAATGGAGTGTCTCAGATTTACATACAGAATCATACGAAATGCTCTGACCAGGTTGATCTGCCAGTAATAATTAATATATGTTAGATGTGCCATTGGTAGATCTGGGTTTAAGATAAACACAGCAAGCTACTTGGAAATCTAAGTAAAGATTTCCCAATAAACCCACCAGAACAATAAGATCCGGTTACATACAGTTTCATAGCCCTCTGGGGCTGGGTTCAGCACAGCAGATGTGTATTATTCAGGTAATAAAATATAATTTAGAACAAATACACCTCTCTGACATGCAAAATAAGGAACCACATCCTGGTCTGTGGACTGGGCTGACACTGGCCCCTGGGACGTTGTTGACTGGTTCCTGGGATAGACGGTTAGCTCTCACCAATTCAGTCAGTCCTCAGGTGCTAGTTTTCTGTGGAAGGACCATAGCCTGCTAGTCCCTGGTGCAAATAATTTGTAAGGTTAGAGAGTATAATTTTAAAATCATGATGGTCAGGGACAGAAGACATTATAATCACCAATGTTCCTTTTTAGAGATAATTTGTGTTTACCTCAATATTTTTGTTAACTTCCTGGGACAACTCAACAAAGGACAGAGAACACCTTTCATTTCAGCATGCTGGGTCTTGCTATACAACAGATTATTATAGGTGGCAACTATAAAACCAATATGCTACCGAATCCGGCCCGTGACAGCGCAATGATAATGGTTGTCAATTCATTTTGGCCTGCTTCAATAGAGTCTGCCATGCGCTGCACTACAAGTCACATTAATGCACTGCCAGTGCCAATGTGCTGCACGCCAAACCGCAGTGCATTGCAACACACACACCTACACATGAGCCAGCCATTGCGCTGTATTATATCACCACTAATGGCACTGACCCAATCTTCTACCAGACCGAATGTTTAGAGTTGTTGTAATCTAAATGTTCATGCCAATTATCGGTTTCAATGGGTCATTGCTGTAGCATACAGAATATTTAATCTTGGTTGTCAAAAAGTTACAGTATAAGATAAAGGATTCACACGCGGGTATAAATTACTACTAATGCACAATAGGACACAAAGCAAGTATAAATGAGACAACAGTTGAGTCCTATTTTTATGATATTACAGACTGATGCGCTCACATCTGTGAATTGAATGCCAATTGCGCTGCTTTCGTTTGACCGGTTTACAGTGTTCAGCGGAGGGAAAATGTACAGACACATGGCACAGTCCTAGCTAGGCTACTAAAGTGTTGCAGTCTGGCTTCGGTTTTTATTCAAGCTTGACAATGAATACCCACTCCCCCCAAAAAACTGCAACAAAACATAATGCAAATGAGAACCATGTAGGCCTATTACAGCAACATTTGAGAAGTAGCCTGGCTACTCAATTTACAGAACAAAAATATAAAGCAACATGTAAAGTGTTGGTCCCATGTTTTATAAAGTGAAATAAAATATCCCAGAAATGTTCCATATGCACAAAAAGTTTGTCTCTCAAATTTTGTGCAGAAATGTGTTTACATTCCTGTTAGTGAGCATTTCTCCTTTGCCAAAATAATATATTCCAACTGAAAGGAGTGGCATTTCAAGAAGCTTATTAAATAGTATGACCATTACACAGTTGCACCTTGTTCTGGGGACAACAAAAGGCCACCCTAAATGTGCAGTTTTGTCACCAAACACAATGCCACAGATTTCTCAAGTTCACATCTCAACATCAACTGTTCAAATGAGACTGCGTGAATCAGGCATTCATGGTCGAATTGCTGCAAAGAAACTACTACTAAAGGACACCAATAAGAAGAAGAGACTTGCTTGGGCCAAGAAACACGAGCAATGGACATTAGACAGGTGGAAATATGTCCTTTGGTCTGATGAGTCCAAATTTGAGATTTTTGGTTCCAACCGCCGATGATCTCTGCATGTGTGGTTCCCACCGTGAACCATGGCGGAGGAGGTGTGATGGTGTGGGTATGCTTTGTCTGTGATTTATTTAGAATTCAAGGCACACTTAACCAGCATGGCTACTACAGCATTCTGCAGTGATACGCCATCCCATCTGGTTTGGGCTTAGTGGGACTATCATTTGTTTTTCAACAGGACAATGACCCAACACACCTCCAGGCTGTGTAAGGGCTATTTGACCAAGAAGGAGAGTGATGGAGTGCTACATCAGATGACCTGGCCTCCACAATCACCCGACCTCAACCCAATTGAGATGATTTGAGATGAGTTGGACCGCAGATGGCAGGAAAAGCAGCCAACAAGTGCTCAGCATATGTGGGAACTCCTTCAAGACTGTTGGAAAAGCATTCCAGGTGAAGCTGGTTGAGAGAATGCCAAAAGTGTGTAAAGCTGTCATCAAGGCAAAGGGTGGCTACTTTGAAGAATATAAAATATAAAATATATTTAGATTTGTTTAACACTTTTTTGGTTACTATATGATTCCATATGTGTTATGTCATAGTTTTGATGTCTTCACTATTATTCTACAATGTAGAAAATAGTAAAAATAAAGAAAACCTATTGAATGAGTAGGTGTGTCCACATTTTTGACTGGTACATGGCCGCAGACGACTCCAACACTATCATTAAGTTTACCGATGACACGACGGTGGTAGGCAACCAACTACAATTAGACAGCCTATAGGGAGGAGGTCAGAGACCTGGCAGTGTGGTGCCAGGATAACAACCTCTCCCTCAATGTCAGCAAGACAAAGGAGCTGTTTGTTGACTACAGGAAACAGATGGCCGAGCACACCCACATTCACATCGACAGGGCTGTAGTGGAGCGTGACAAGAGCTTCAAGTTCCTCGGTAATCACATCACCAAGGACGTGTCATGGTCCAAACACACTAACACAGTTGTGAAGAGGGCACGACACCGCCTCTTTCCCCTCAGGAGGCTGAAAAGATTTGGCATGGGCCCTCATATCCTCAAAAACTTATACAGCTGCACCATTGAGAGCATCTTGACTGGCTGCATCATCGCTTGGTATGGCAACTGCTTGGCATCCGACTGTAAGGTCCTACAGAGAGTAGTGCATATGGCCCAGTACATGACTGGGGCTGTGCTCCCTGCCATCAAGCTCACCTCTATACCAAGCGGTGTCAGAGGAGTGACCCATCCACTTAGTGTCACGATCGTCAGGGAGAGACCAATGCGCAGCGTGTTGAACGAACATGGTGATTTATTATCTTCAGTGATAATATACACAATAAACAAAAACAACAAACGACTCGTAACGTCCACGGTGACAATGACCGAACACGGAACAAAAACCCACAAACACAAAGTGAAAAACAGACAGTTAAATATGGCTCCCAATCAGAGACAACCAGCCAACAGCTGACACTCGTTGCCTCTGATTGGGAGTCACTAAGGCAAACATAGAAAACGACAAACTAGAACCCCCAACATAGAAATAAACCACATAGAATGAACACACCCTGGCTCAACATATAGAGTCCCAGAGCCAGGGTGTGACAGTACCCCCCCTAAAGGCGCGGACTGCGACCGCGCCTCAACCAGAGAAAAATAGGGGAGGGCTGGGTGAGCATTCCTCCTCGGTGGCGGTTCTGGCTCCGGGCTTGCCCACCACCCTCCAACAAACCCCCCATAGCGCCCCTGGTCCGGTCTGGCCCCGCTGGCTGGAGCTGGACTGGACGTAGCAGGAGCGGTAGGCTTCAGCTCCTTAGTGGAGCAGTTGAGCGGTACCTGATTTGGCACCGATGACCCAGGCACGGGTTGTGCCGGACTGACGACGCGCACCTCTGGCTTGGTGCGTGGAGCAGCAACTGGCCGGACCGGGCTGACGATGCGCACCCCTGGCTTGGTGCGTGTAGCAGCAACGGGCCGGACCGGGCTGACGATGCGTACCCCTGGCTTGGTGCGTGGAGCCGGAACGGGCCTCACCGGACTGACGACTCGCACCCCTGGCTTTGTGCGTGTAGCAGCAACGGGCCGGACCGGGCTGACGATGCGCACCCCTGGCTTGGTGCGTGGAGCCGGAACGGGCCTCACCGGACTGACGACTCACACCCCTGGCTTGGTGCGTGGAGCCGGAACGGGCCTCACCGGACTGACGACTCGCACCCCTGGCTTGGTGCGAGTGGCAGGAACGGGCTGGACCAGGCTGACGACTCGCACCCCTGGCTTGGTGCGAGTGGCAGGAACGAGCTGAACCAGGCTGACGACTCGCACCCCTGGCTTGGTGCGAGTGGCAGGAACAGGTTGGACCAGGCTGACGACTTGCACCGTAGGCTTGGTGCGAGGGGCAGTAACAGGCTGGACCAGGCTGACGACTCGCACCGTAGGCTTGGTGCGAGGGGCAGGAACAGGCCGGGCCGGGCTGGCGACGCACACCGTAGGCTTGGTGCGAGGGGCAGGAACAGGCCGGACCGGGCTGGCGACGCACACCGTAGGCTTGGTGCGTGGAGCAGGGACAGGCCGAACTGGGCTGGCGACGCACACCGTAGGCTTGGTGCGTGGAGAAAGGACAGGCCGGACTGGGCTGGCGACGCACACCGTAGGCTTGGTGCGTGGAGCAGGAACAGGCTGAACCGGGCTGTGGAGACGGATAGGAGACCTGGAGTGAAGAGCGGCCACAACCCGTCCTGGCTGAATTCCTACCCTCACACACTCTGTGTGAGGCATCCGCACAGGACGTACAGGGCTGTGTACCCGTACTGGCATAACAGCACGTGACACTGGAGCAGGATATCCGGGACCGCGGAGAGGCATTGGAGACCACGAGCGTTGAGCCGGCACACTCCGTCCTGGCTGCATACCCGCCTTCGCACGACACGTGCGGGGCGCTCGCACAGGACGTACAGGACTATGCCGGACCACTCGTGGCACAGAATGCCGCTCCGCATACCGCGGAACCTGCCCCGTCCCATGCTGCCATGCCTGAGTACGGGACGTTGGTTCCGCTCTCCTTCCAGGCTCCGCCAACCTGCCTTCTGGGCCCCCAAACCCGGTGGCCTCCTCTCCAAATCGCCCTGTGGCAGCCTCCTGCTGCCCAGCCGCCCATGCCGTGTGCCCCCCCCAAAAAATTTTTTGGGGTTGCCTCTCGTCCTTCCGACGATGACACTGCTGACGCCGCTGCTCCTCTCTCGCCAGGGCCTTAATCCTTGCCCATGGCCCTTTGCCCCCGAGCATGTCCTCCCAGGACCACGATTTGCCCACCTGGGCCATCGCCAGCCTCTCCATCTCCTTTCCTGGCGCTTCCTCCCATGTCCAGTCTGCCTGTTCCTGGACACGCTGCTTGGTCCTGGTACGGTGGGTTTTTCTGTCACGATCGTCAGGGAGAGACCAATGCGCAGCGTGTTGAACGAACATGGTGATTTATTATCTTCAGTGATAATATACACAATAAACAAAAACAACAAACGACTCGTAACGTCCACGGTGACAATGACCGAACACGGAACAAAAACCCACAAACACAAAGTGAAAAACAGACAGTTAAATATGGCTCCCAATCAGAGACAACCAGCCAACAGCTGACACTCGTTGCCTCTGATTGGGAGTCACTAAGGCAAACATAGAAAACGACAAACTAGAACCCCCAACATAGAAATAAACCACATAGAATGAACACACCCTGGCTCAACATATAGAGTCCCAGAGCCAGGGTGTGACACTTAGCTAGATGTGGCTGGGGGGTGGTTATAGCATTTCTTTCACATGACCCATTAATTTAGTGTGTCTGGGTAAGCATGATATAATAATTATAAAATATTGATACAATATTTTTATCTGGACACTTTCTATTTTTTTATATTGCTACTATGCAAATATGCAAGTAACCAGTTCACTGTACCATGTACACCTTCTGTGTCATGTGCATGTGACAAATAAAGTCTGATTTTATTTAATATAGACTGTGTTTACCAGAGACAGTAATGTGAAGAACAACATGACCTGCACCAAAGTCAGAATAGGATATAGGCCAAAGACTAGATAAAGTGTATTTTTACCTGGAGTTTTTCCTTATTGTAGGCTACTACTTTCACCACTTTTAGTCTTGAAATCTTTGTTTGGTTACTACACTACCTTACTCATCCTGTTTAGCACATGGCCTCATATGTGAATTCTTAAAGAGATGGGTGGGGCTAAGGCTTAAGAGAGTGTGAACAACACAGAATAGGAGTAAACAAAGAAGAGCTCTCCAGTAGGTGTACCAAAACTTTCAAGGGCCATTTTCTCAAAAGTGGGGTTAAAAGCAAAATTAATATAATGTTGTTCCTCAACTGCAGTGTATGATATACCATTGTGTATCTCTGAGTCTCTACTTTTACCCAATGTAAAAAACACAATTTCAAAATTTGCAAAATAAGACCAAATAGCACCTCTATTTGGTCTTATTTTGCTAAATTTGAAATTGCGTTTTTTACATTGGATAAAAGTTTGGTCACATATTTTTATTTATTTATTTCACCTTTATTTAACCAGGTAAGCCAGTTGAGAACAAGTTCTGATTTACAACTGCGACCTGGCCAAGATAAAGCCTAGCAGTGTGATAAAAACAACAACACAGAGTTACATATGGGGTAAACAAAACATAAAGTCAAAAAATATAAATATATATACAGTGGGGAGAACAAGTATTTGATACACTGCTGATTTTGCAGGTTTTCCTACTTACAAAGCATGTAATTTTTATCATAGGTACACTTAAACTGTGAGAGACGGAATCTAAAACAAAAATCCAGAAAATCACATTGTATGATTTTTAAGTAATTAATTTGCATTTTATTGCATGACATAAGTATTTGATACATCAGAAAAGCAGAACATAATATTTGGTACAAAATTTGTTTGCAATTACAGAGATCATACGTTTCCTGTAGGTCTTGACAAGGTTTGCACACACTGCAGCAGGGATTTTGGCCCACTCCTCCATACAGACCTTCTCCAGATCCTTCAGGTTTCGGGGCTGTCGCTGGGCAATACGGACTTTCAGCTCCCTCCAAAGACTTTCTATTGGGTTCAGGTCTGGAGACTGGCTAGGCCACTCCAGGACCTTGAGATGCTTCTTACGGAGCCACTCCTTAGTTGCCCTGGCTGTGTGTTTCGGGTCGTTGTCATGCTGGAAGACCCAGCCACGACCCATCTTAAATGCTCTTACTGAGGGAAGGAGGTTGTTGGCCAAGATCTCGCGATACATGGCCCCATCCATCCTCCCCTCAATACGGTGCAGTCGTCCTGTCCCCTTTGCAGAAAAGCATCCCCAAATAATTATGTTTCCACCTCCATGCTTCACGGTTGGGATGGTGTTCTTGGGCTTGTACTCATCCTTCTTCTTCCTCCAAACACAGCCAGTGGAGTTTAGACCAAAAAGCTATATTTTTGTCTCATCAGACCACATGACCTTCTCCCATTCCTCCTCTGGATCATCCAGATGGTCATTGGCAAACTTCAGAGGGGCCTGGACATGCGCTGGCTTGAGCAGGGGGACCTTGCGTGCGCTGCAGGATTTTAATCCATGACGGCATAGTGTGTTACTAATGGTTTTCTTTGAGACTGTGGTCCCAGCTCTCTTCAGGTCATTGACCAGGTCCTGCCGTGTAGTTCTGGGCTGATCCCTCACCTTCCTCATGATCATTGATGCCCCACGAGGTGAGATCTTGCATGGAGCCCCAGACCGAGGGTGATTGACCGTCATCTTGAACTTCTTCCATTTTCTAATAATTGCGCCAACAGTTGTTGCCTTCTCACCAAGCTGCTTGCCTATTGTCCTGTAGCCCATCCCAGCCTTGTGCAGGTCTACAATTTTATCCCTGATGACCTTACACAGCTCTCTGGTCTTAGCCATTGTGGAGAGGTTGGAGTCTGTTTGATTGAGTGTGTGGACAGGTGTCTTTTATACAGGTAACGAGTTCAAACAGGTGCAGTTAATACAGGTAATGAGTGGAGAACAGGAGGGCTTCTTAAAGAAAAACTAACAGGTCTGTGAGAGCCGGAATTCTTACTGGTTGGTAGGTGATCAAATACTTATGTCATGCAATAAAATGCAAATTAATTACTTAAAAATCATACAATGTGATTTTCTAGATTTTTGTTTTAGATTCCGTCTCTCACAGTTGAAGTGTACCTATGATAAAAATTACAGACCTCTACATGCTTTGTAAGTAGGAAAACCTGCAAAATCGGCAGTGTATCAAATACTTGTTCTCCCCACTGTATATATATATGCTGCTACTCTGTTTATTATTTATCCTGATTGCCTAGTCACTTTTACCTCTTCCTACAGTTGAAGTCGGAAGTTTACATATACCTTAGCCAAATACATTCAAACTCAGTTTTTCACAATCCCTGACATTTAATCCTAGTAAACATTCCCTGTCTTAGGTCAGTTAGGATCACCACTTTATTTTAAGAATGTGAAATGTCAGGATAATAGTAGAGAGAATGATTTATTTCAGCTTTTATTTCTTTCATCACATTCCCAGTGGGTCAGAAGTTTACATACACTCAATTAGTATTTGGTAGCATTGCCTTTAAATTGTTTATCTTGGGTTAAACGTATTGGGTAGCCTTCCACAAGCTTCCCACAATAAGTTGGGTGAATTTTGGCCCATTCCTCCTGACAGAGCTGGTGTAACTGAGTCAGGTTTGTAGGCCTCCTTGCTCGCACATGCTTTTTCAGTTCTGCCCACATATTTTCTATAGGATTGAGGTCAGGGCTTTGTGATGGCCACTCCAATACCTTGACTTTGTGGTCTTTAAGCCATTTTGCCACAACTTTGGAAGTATGCTTGGGGTCATTGTGTAGTTATATTTTTGTTTAATCAGACCAGAGGACATTTCTCCAAAAAGTAAGATCCTTGTCCCCATGTTCAGTTGCAAACCGTAGTCTGGCTTTTTTATTGCGATTTTGGAGCAGTGGCATTTTCCTTGCTGAGCGGCCTTTCAGGTTATGTCGATATAGGACTCGTTTTACTGTGGATATAGATACTTTTGTACCTGTTTCCTCCAGCATCTTCACAAGGTCCTTTGCTTTTGTTCTGGGATTGATTTGCACTTTTCGCACCAAAGTACGTTCATCTCTAGCAGACACAACGCGTCTCCTTCCTGAGCGGTATGACGGCTGCGTGGTCCCATGGTGTTTATACTTGCGTACTATTGTTTGTACAGATGAACGTGGTACCTTCAGGCGTTTGGAAATTGCTCCCAAGGATGAACCAGACTTGTGGAGGTCTACAATTGGCTGATTTCTTTTGATTTTCCCATGATGTCAAGCAAAAAGGCACTGAGTTTGAAGGTAGGCCTTGAAATACATCCACAGGTACACCTCCAATTGACTCAAATGATGTCAATTAGCCTATCAGCCTATTTTCTGAAATTTTCCAAGCTGTTTAAAGGCACAGTCAATTTAGTGTATGTAAACTTCTGACCCACTGGAATTGTGATACAGTGAATTATAAGTGAAATAATCTGTCTGTAAACAAATTGTTGGAAAAATTACTTGTGTCATGCACAAAGTAGATGTCCTAACCGACTTGCCAAAAACTATACAAGTACTATACTAAACAAGTGTTATTGTGTTACTATTTATTTTATTTTTTTTTGCAAAATGTTTATACTTTTAAACTTTTAAAATATCACAGTAAAGTGTTCTCCCGAGTGGCACAGTGGTCTAAGGTCTAGCTGTGCCACTAGAGATCCTGGTTCGAATCCAGGCTCTGTCGTAGCCGGCTGCGACCGGGAGACCCATGGGGCGGCGCACAATTAGGCGAGGGAATGTCCGGCAGGGATATAGCTCAGTTGGTAGAGCATGCCGTTTTCAACACCAGGGTTGTGAGTTCGATTGCACTATCTGTAAGTCGCTCTGGATAAGAGCGTCTGCTAAACGACTAAAATGTAAAGTCTACACCTGTTTTTTTCGGTGCATGTGACTAATATATTTTTATTTATTTTTGAAATGCGTTAAAATTTATAGTCAGATACAGTCCTATTTCCTTAATTACATCACCATTTCCAATCAGAAGTTATATACAACGTTTTTTTCACCAAACGTATCTTAACAGTAGGCTATTCCTGGTATTTTCTTATTGTGGTACGTGGGTGATGTTTCCGAGAGTGTGGGATAGTCATTCTCTGCACATGCTGTCACACATTGGCTACTAGCTTACAGGTAGCCTATGGAAGAGCGAATGCACCTCCCGCACGCTGCTTTGCTATTGACATAGTGCGTAAGAGATAGCCTCAGTTCTGTACTTGAGCGCACAAAGGATCTAATACCAACTTTATTTGAGGAGGAAAATTCAAACGGAACACTTTGCAGGTTTGAATTCAAACAATTACTTTGTGTATCTATTGATGCGATAATATCAAAATAACACGAGAGTCTTGTAGAATTAAAAATGCCCGACTGATTTTAATTCAAAATAGCCCACATAGACTACGGATTAATATTTGCAATTATTTCCCTACAATGTTTATCCTATAAGGCCAATTTATAGTATTTTTTAATTGAATAAATGGGTGCTTTTGACTATAGGCAACATTGTATTTAACATATTAGTAGACATATTCTTTCGACCAACTTCATATATTTTTAGTGTACTATTTTGTTTGCGTTGCTAAAATATTGTCAGTGGTGTAGCCTATATGACAGTCTGATTTTGTAATATAGGCTACTAGTTTGTAAAATAGCCTAACCCTTATTTCCCCTTCGATTGGCGTAGGCTGTTTGTTTATCGTTTTGATAGGATACAATTAACATTAGCATAATACCATTCACTCCCGTTTTGGACTCTTGAGCTTAATATTTAATATGTACAATTGAATTTATTTCAAAAGAAAAAAGCCAATAAATGTAGATAGGAAATAAATACAACAAAGTAGCCTCCGTGATTAAACAAATAGGCTACAACGAAATTGTGAACAAAACGAAAAGTAGGTTAATACGTTTCAACTTGCGTTTGATGTTGTATAGCATACATTTGATTAATTCCTTAATAGCCTAAATGTAACTATTCTTAGTTTTATTATCACAATTATTACGTTTAAGTAGGCTATAAATAGGGCTATGATGACACTGTCATTAATATCAGCCTACTTTGTTTAGGGCTTCAGCATAATAACATTATGTGAATATCACAACTGAAAAATAAAAGTTAGTGTTCTTTGATCTTAGTGAGAGATGGATTCGGAAAGGAAGGCTCAGCCGATGCGTGTGCTCGTCACGGGCGGATCCGGATTGGTCGGGAAGGCCATCGAGCACGTGGTGAAACAAGAAGGCGGCTGTCTGGAGGGCGAACAGTGGACCTTCCTCTCCTCCAAACAGGCCAACCTTGTGTAAGTGATGTCACATGAGCCTTAAATTCTCAGCAGAGCTGGTCTGAGACTTGGTCGTTGCAGAGAAAAATGTCCTACTCTATATACAAGAGATGCCATGGTCCCATCTACATGCCCTAGAAATATTAGCATGTCTGTTCTACATAACATATTTCTATAGGAATGTTATGTCATACTGATTTTAATATTTGTAAATTCCTGTTATGGCCCTTTTACATCTGGGGTCGATTTTGTGGTTCCAACAGGAACGAACTAGATAAAAGAAGTCCCAAAAATAGGTTCACTCATAGAAAAATTATTATATTGTATTCTCTGCTATTCTATTATTTTCTATTCTATAGATAGATGGATTGATGGATAGATAGATATATAGATATAGTTTCTAGCTCCTGTTGGAACCACATTAAATGTTTAGCTCATTAGATTTGTGTGTGCATAATTTTATGAGATTGATGTGTTTGCCATTAAATGGGATGATGATGATGATGATGATGAATGGTGATGAATGATGACAGTTGTACAATGTTCTGCCAGAGATCTACAACAGACAATAGCAGTTTTTAAGAAGTATCGGCCCACCCATGTCATCCACTTGGCTGCCAAGGTGGGAGGACTCTACCTTCACATGAAGGAGAACCTACACTTTCTGGTGAGCTTCATTACCTAACTACCCAGTTTGTTTCAATCACTAGGCTATATGTTTTTGTCATAAAGTACATTTGTTAAATCATTTCTAACTCACCGGACCTTTTTTTTTCCACAAAGCTCCCACACTGGCTAATTTCTTACCTGGAGGACCTGATTGTTAACCAAATAATGAAATATTCTGTACAAAATCCCCAATACAGACAGGCCTATAGGCTGAAGATGGAACCAGCTCATCTGGCATTTTGCCTGAACTGTCCTAAGGCCAGTCCGTTTCTGTGTTCAATTCTGTAGAGTACTTTGTTCAGATCAGTGTGTATTTGTCCCATAGCTTAGTATAGTATTGAGTGACACATAACCAATACATCAAACATACATACTTTATGACTAAATATTTGTGTGTACTGTATTTGTTCTGTGTAATTATGTCATATACAGGGTGTTTGTTTTGTGTTGTTCAGTATGTTTTTTGTCATTGCATTGCCGTGAAATGGTTTGTTTTACCTAGCTACCGGTTGAGTGCACTGACTGTAAGTAGCCCTGGAAAATATATTCTGTGTCAATGGCTGAGGTTAATGTGGTGTGGGAGTCAGGCGCAGGACACCGAAGCTTAGTCCAACAAAGTTTACTAGTGCAAACCAAAGCACAATACAAAGAACGGCCTCAACAAAAAACAGAGGCAAGCGATTACGCAAACTGTGCGTAAACCAAATAAAACAATAAACAGAGAAAAACACACAGCACTAACGGATAGCGAATAACAACACACAAACTAACCAACACCAAACAGGCAACTTATAGGACCCACAATTAGACACAAACGGACACAGGTGCAACAGACAGACAAAAGCAATCAAACATAGAAACATTCAACGGTGGCAGCTAGTACTCCGGGGACGACGAACGCCGAAGCCTACCCGAACAAGGAGGAGGAGCAGCCTCGGCAGAATCCGTGACATTCTGCTAATTACCTAAATATAAATGTTTGACTGGCTGGGCAACTACTTGTGACTTTGTTGACATAGTACTGCTCACACCCACTTCTTAATCTTTTTCGGAAAGGGTATTAATCCATCTGTGAAGGGAGCTTACAGGAGAGCTTGTTATCACAGTATCCAAATGCATGCATTTAATTCATTTGTGGGAAAACAAGTTGTGTAAAGCCGCAATGCAGGTTTGATTGAATTGAGACCACCGTTTTTTGCCTTCACAGAGGGACAACCTTCGCATCAATGACAACGTGCTGCAGACATCTCACGAAATGGGCGTCACCAAGGTGGTGTCCTGCCTGTCCAGCTGCATCTTTCCTGACAAGACCACCTACCCTATCGATGAGAGCATGGTGAGTTGAACAACCAATAAGACCTTATCGATGAGAGCATGGTGAGTTGAACAACCAATAAGACCCTATCAATGAGAGCATGTTGAGTTTAATACTAAAATACCATGATTGCATCAAATGGCACCCTATTCCCTATATAGTGCATTAATTTTGACCAGAGCCCTAATGGCACTGGTCAAAAGTAGGAGGTCAACAGTATAGGGTGCCATTTGGGAAACAACCAGTGGGATGACAGTAGAACTGTGTTTGGGAACCTCTGGCCCTCCAAACTGTGATTTTTAAGAAAAGCTGGTGTATGATCACTCATGCTTTCCTCCTTCCCACAGATCCACAATGGGCCTCCACACGACTCGAACTTTGGCTACTCACATGCCAAAAGAATGATTGATATTCAGAACAGGTGAGCTGGTGACTAATCTGTTACCTGTGCAGGTACATTAGCACACAGTTTAAAGACCCACTCCAGCCTCCCTAGCACCTCATTTATCACCTGATTTACTTAACAAAAGGTGCATTTCAGGAGCTGGTACAGGTCCCTCATTACATGGCACAACCCAGCTAGCACATAACGTTCTGAGAACCATATGTTTTTTAGAGCTTGGTGAGAGCGTGGCTGTCCTATGGTTATTTTACATACAACCTTCCTACAATGTTCTGGGAATGGTGCAGGATACCCAGCTAGCACATAATGTTATGAGAACCATATGTTTCTTAGGTGGGAATTTCAGTACTTCAGCATTACGTTTCCTACAGGTTTCCTCATGGTTCGATTTAAAGTAATGTTTTCAAATTGTTTTGTGTATGTTAAGAAACAATGTTCTTCTGTGGGAATTTCAGTACTTCAGCATAATGTTTTCTGCAGGTTTCCTCATGGTTCTATTTAAAGTCATGTTCTCAGAACATAAAAAAATACTTTCCATGAAAACCACAATAATGTTCTAAGAATATTATTTATAAACATATACAGTGGGGGAAAAAAGTATTTAGTCAGCCACCAATTGTGCAAGTTCTCCCACTTAAAAAGATGAGAGAGGCCTGTAATTTTCATCATAGGTACACCTCAACTATGACAGACAAAATGAGAAAATAAAATCCAGAAAATCACATTGTAGGATTTTTAATGAATTTATTTGCAAATTATGGTGGAAAATAAGTATTTGGTCAACAACAAAAGTTTCTCAATACTTTGTTATATACCCTTTGTTGGCAATGACACAGGTCAAACGTTTTCTTAAAGTCTTCACAAGGTTTTCACACACTGTTGCTGGTATTTTGGCCCATTCCTCCATGCAAATCTCCTCTAGAGCAGTGATGTTTTGGGGCTGTCGCTGGGCAACACGGACTTTCAACTCCCTCCAAAGATTTTCTATGGGGTTGAGATCTGGAGACTGACTAGGCCACTCCAGGACCTTGAAATGCTTCTTACGAAGCCACTCCTTCGTTGCCCGGGCGGTGTGTTTGGGATCATTGTCATGCTGAAAGACCCAGCCACGTTTCATCTTCAATGCCCTTGCTGATGGAAGGAGGTTTTCACTCAAAATCTCATGATACATGGCCCCATTCATTCTTTCCTTTACACAGATCAGTTGTCCTGGTCCGTTTGCAGAAAAACAGCCCCAAAGCATGATGTTTCCACCCCCATGCTTCACAGTAGGTATGGTGTTCTTTGGATGCAACTCAGCATTCTTTGTCCTCCAAACACGACGAGTTGAGTTTTTACCAAAAAGTTATATTTTGGTTTCATCTGACCATATGACATTCTCCCAATCCTCTTCTGGATCATCCAAATGCACTCTAGCAAACTTCAGACGGGCCTGGACATGTACTGGCTTAAGCAGGGGGACACGTCTGGAACTGCAGGATTTGAGTCCCTGGCGGTGTAGTGTGTTACTGATGGTAGGCTTTGTTACTTTGTTCCCAGCTCTCTGCAGGTCATTCACTAGGTCCCCACGTGTGGTTCTGGGATTTTTGCTCACCGTTCTTGTGATCATTTTGACCCCACAGGGTGAGATCTTGCGTGGAGCCCCAGATCGAGGGAGATTATCAGTGGTCTTGTATGTCTTCTATTTCCTAATAAATGCTCCCACAGTTGATTTCTTCAAACCAAGCTGCTTACCTATTGCAGATTCAGTCTTCCCAGCCTGGTGCAGGTCTACAATTTTGTTTATGTTGTCCTTTGACAGCTCTTTGGTCTTGGCCATAGTGGAGTTTGGAGTGTGACTGTTTAAGGTTGTGGACAGGTGTCTTTTATACTGATAACAAGTTCAAACAGGTGCCATCAATACAGGTAACGAGTGGAGGACAGAGGAGCCTCTTAAAGAAGAAGTTACAGGTCTGTGAGAGCCAGAAATCTTGCTTGTTTGTAGGTGACCAAATACTTATTTTCCACCATAATTTGCAGATAAATTCATAAAAAATCCTACAATGTGATTTTCTGGAAACATTTTTCTCAATTTGTCTGTCATAGTTGACGTGTACCTATGATGAAAATTACAGGCCTCTCTCATCTTTTTAAGTGGGAGAACTTGCACAATTGGTGGCTGACTAAATACTTTTTTTCCCCACTGTACATTCCATTAGCGTCAACAAAACTCTCTATCTTGTTAAGTGTGTTCCGGTGTGTTGGCCGCGCCCAGTAATTGGCCACACCTGAGCTTTATGAGTGCGTGTTTCCTTTGAAATGGGGTCTGTTTGAATAGACTAAAATGAACAGATTTGTATAAGTAAAAAAAACATGGCATACTAGTGACATCCTGGTGGACTAATTCCATGGATAGCAAACAGAAGATCATAGGTTCAAATGTCACTGACTCCATGCCACAATAAAACATAAATGTGTTATTCATTTCAATGTGTCCCATCTGTGTTTGGTGTTGAAAACAGTTAACCAAAACTAAGCTAGCAGTGTTATAAAAAGTCTTATTGAAACATGTTCTCAGAACGTTATTTAATTACTTTCAAATAACCTATAATTTCCATTCTCAGAACATTAATAAGACCTCCCAGGAAAACTTTCAGGGAACCATAGTAAAACGTTCTCAGAACTTCCCTGCAACCTAAAAATTAACATTCCCAGAACAGCCAACATTTTTATTTCTGTACCCAGTTTTACCAGTCAGGAAACTTAAGTCTTCATTTCCAGAACCAATGGGAAATCAAAAACTTACATTCCTGCAACTTCCAAGGAACCAAATATGCTAGCTGGGAAGTGGGGGAGGGCCTTTCCTCTTTTGTCCTCTATTGCTCTTCTATTGTTCTTGGAAACAAGGGGGAAGGCCGATGACATCAGTGTGCATCCATCAGACCAACCCCTTGAATTGACAACTCCTTGATTTCGCCGTTGTGTCCAAAAAAAAAACACTATTTGTCTCCAAACACTATTTTTTACCCTTAAGGGTGTGTACCAGTGGAGGCTCCTCAGAGTAGGAAGGAGAGGACCATCCTCCTCAGTGAATTTCATAAAAATTATGAAACACTAAAATAATTATCCTTTTTAGATCAAACTATTCAAAATATATTCACGTCACCAAATAATTGATTAAAACACACTGTTTTGCAATGAAGGTCTACATTAGTCTCAACAGCACTCAGTAGAGTAGCACCGTGTTGTAGCCGGAGGACAGCTAGCTTCTGTCCTCCTCTGGGTACATTGACTTTAATACAAAACCTAGGAGGATCATGGTTCTCACTCCCTTCGATAGACTTACACAGTAATCATGACATCTTTTGGAGGATATCCTCCAACCTATCAGAGCTCTTGCAGCATGAACGGACATGTTGTCTGCCCAATCGAAGGATAATAGAATGAGTCTAGTACTGAAAGCGTAAGCTACAGTTAGCTATTACTGCAGTGCATATAATGTGGTGAGTATTTGACACAAAGAGAGAGAAAGAAAATAGTAGAACCGTTTTGAACAAATTAATTTCTTCAAAAATTAAGGAGGAGTGAGAGAGCTAGCTATAGTTTGTATTCTTTCACTTTCACTTACTTAACTAGCAAATATAGCTAGCTAGATTAGCGTACTCAAACACCTGGCTCAAACAGATGGATGCTATGTTAGCTAGCTGGCTATGACTATCCAACACTGGAACTCTTCCAAGTTAAAATAAGCTTTTGGTTTTACATTTCACATTTTAGTCATTTAGCAGACTTTCTTTTCCAGAGCGACCTACAGTAGTGAGTGCATACATTTTCATATTTGTTTGTACTAGTCCCTCATGGGAAACGAACCCACAACACTGGTGTTGCAAGTGACATGCTCTACCAACTGAGCCACACGGGACCCCTATTTTAAACTAATTTATTGCCACCGGTGCCCGCTGGTGTAACTGCTAAACCGCTTACTGACTGTAAACTGTACTGCATGATTATAGCGGGTTTGCTAACGCGTTAGTTCTATTAGCTATGTTGACTATGACGTTACTTTAGCTAATATGGTGACAACAATATAGGCTGTCTGTAGTGGTTATGATATGAAGGTTTGGCTTGGAAACTTTTCTTTGCCAGGTCACAGACAGCTGATGTGTTGTGCATTGAAGTCCACAAGCGAAGGGAAAAGTTGAGAGGAGGAGAGTGCGTAGATGCAAGAAGGAATACAACGAGCTGTTTGTATGTGGCTATGAAAGTGAACTGTTTGCGTGTGATGAGGGGTGTATTCAATCCGCCGATTCTGTTGAAAACTTTTCTTAAACGGAAGCAAACGGAACGAAACGGGGATGAACATACCTGAATTTGTCCAATAAAAACTCTTGTTTGCAACTGTTGGACTAATGATTACACCCTAGATCAGCTAGATGCAGGCAAGAGTGTACAAGGCGATATTAATGTGTCACTGTCTTTCCATGTGTCACTGTCTGTCACCTCAAATCTTTCTCTCGACCTGCGTGCACCTACGTTGTAAACTTTCATTCATAGGCTAGGTTGTAGCAACATCATGATTGGTATAGGGAAAATTTGAGTATTATGTAGTAGCTTAAGCGTATCGATATTACATTGAATTGGGTGAATGGAATATGAATGACAGTCATCCAATATGCTGTAATAGAAATGAGGGCATGCTCATAAATTTTTTTATCATCCTCCCTTATCTTAAACGGCACCAACCGCCACTGGTGTGTACCTTTTACTGTATGTATCCTTGGAATATCATTTTTCAAAGGGAAAGTAAAAAAAAGCTGTAGTGGATCTTTAAATGTTCTAACCACAACATGATTGTGTGTGTGTGTGTATGTGTGTGCGTGGGCTTGATTGACAACAGGGGATACTTTGCACAGCATGGGCGTCGCTACACCGCCGTTATCCCGACTAACGTGTATGGTCCCTATGACAATTTCAACTTTGAAAATGGTCACGTGCTGTCGGCACTCATGCATAAGACACACACTGCTAAAAGTAAGTAACACACACACTACTTGTATGCACTCACGCAAAAAAAACACACACACACACACAGACAGACAGATACAAACGCTTACTCCTTTCTACTCTCATTGTAACAGAGGAGGGAACCCCTCTACAGGTGTGGGGCTCCGGAACACCCAGGAGACAATTCATCTACTCTCTGGTATGTTTTGTGAATGACTCTGTGTGTATGACTGTGTGTGTGTGTGTGTGTCAGATGTGTGTGTGCGTTAAATCTGTGTGTGTGTGTGTGTGTGTGTTCTCTCAGGATGTAGCACGTCTGTTCCTCTGGGTGCTGCGGGAGTATGATGAGATTGACCCCATCATTCTCTCTGGTGAGTCCAACATGGTTTGTGTGTGTGTGATCAGTCATTGTGTGTATGTACAGTATGCAACTAGACCAATCTCCTTTGACACTTGTCTCTCACAGTGGGGGAGGAGGAGGAGCTCTCCATCAAGGACGCCGTAGACATGATCGCAGACGCCCTGGACTTCAAAGGTGAAATAGTTGTATCCTTTCACAGGCTGTGTACTCCTGATAAGAGTTGCCCCTAGGCACAGATCTAGGATCAGCATATTCTCCTCAAATCCTAACCTTAACCATTATTCAAATTTGACCTTAGATCAGTGTCTAGAGCCAATCTAGTACAATCCTTAGTACAACACCAGCAACCACATCTAGAGGTTCATTACACCTGTTGGACAGTTAAAAACCGAATTGGGTTGGCTACCCCTCATATCCGTTGCGCTGTAACTATGTCATCACCCTGTGCTTTGCCTATCGTGACCCTTGACCTATAGCATCAGTTTGACACCAGCAAGTCAGACGGTCAGATAAAGAAGACGGCCAGCAATGCCAAGCTGCGACGCTACCTCCCTGACTTCACCTTCACGCCACTCTCTGAAGGTCAGAGGTCAAAACACAGAGGGATGCATTTTCTGTCCAGAAAACAACTCAATATTGTTGTTGGAATTAGTTGCCTTGTAAATAACACAGACACAATGCACAGTATCCATAGATGACCGACTGTGTCTTTCCTCCCCTACAGGTATCAAGAAGACCTGTGATTGGTTTGTGAACAACTACGACATAGCCCGAACATAAAGACCAATGATGATAGAGACATGAAGATTGTTTAATGAAAAAGACTAGGGCTACATCCCAATACTACTACTGTGCCTTCCTTCTCTTATGTCCTTGCCTTCATGTCAACTGATAAGGGACAGATCGAAATGTACTGGGAGAGGGGTGGACCAAAATAGGGGAGTGTTGTCAAACCTTTTTTCTTTGCTTTGGGGAGGGTTGCGTGTTTTTTTTAATTTGTCACAGGGGAGGGTAGTGCGTTTTTTCCCTAGTTTACATTCGCTCTTCTGCTTGTATTTTCCTTATAAAAAATGGCTTGACTTACTTTTGATATTACCCTAATAAAGTTTAGAAACCTTTGTGAAGGTTTGGTATGGTGTGGCTATTATTAAGCTTTAGTTACTGCAGGCCTATGATATGAAGGCAGTGCACCCCGGCGCTCCAACTGACTCTGACAGTTGAACTTGAGGTGAGGAAGTCTGTTTCAGGCCTACCAGAGTTACTCCTATAATCTAACAATATAATGCTTATCTTTATACAAAATATTCGGATTGAAAATTAACGAATTAGCCTCCTTCTGTACGTCTATATCTGTATTGCAGCCACAGTAGCTATCTGACATATATAAATGCATGTCGGTGTCATTGCATGCCACCAGCATATCTCTATCATTCTCTCTGGGGTTAGGCCTAAGCTTCACATATATACAGTTGAAGTCGGAAGTTTACATAAACTTAGGTTGGAGTCATTATAACTCGTTATTCAACCACTCCACAAATGTCTTGTTAACAAACTATAGTTTTGGCAAGTCGGTTAGGACATCTACTTTGTGCATGACACAAGTAATTTTTCCAACAATTATTTACAGACAGATTATTTCACTTATAATTCACTGTATCACAATTCCAGTGGGTCAGAAGTTTACATAAACTAAGTTGACTGTGCCTTTAAACAGCTTGGAAAATACCAGAAAATGATGGCATGGCTTTAGAAGCTTCTGATAGGCTAATTGACATCATTGGAGTCAATTGGAAGTGTACCTGTGGATGTATTTCAAGGCCTACCTTCAAACTCAGTGCATCTTTGCTTGACATCATTGGAAAATCAAAACAAATCAGCCAAGACCTCAGAAAAAAATGTGTAGACCTCCACAAGTCTGGTTCATCCTTGGGAGCAATTTCCAAACGCCTGAAGGTACCACGTTCAGCTGTACAAACAATAGTACGCAAGTAGAAACACCATGGGACCACGCAGCCATCATACAGCTCAGGAAGGAGACGCGTTCTGTCTCCTAGAGATGAACGTACTTTGGTGCGAAAAGTGCAAATCAATCCCAGAACAACAGCAAAGGACCTTGTGTAGATGCTGGAGGAAACAGGTACAAAATTATCTATATCCACAGTAAAACGAGTCCTATATCGACATAACCTGAAAGGCCGCTCTGCAAGGAAGAAGCCACTGCTCCAAAACCGCCATAAAAAAGCCAGACTACGGTTTGCAACTGAACATGGGGACAAAGATCATACTTTTTGGAGAAATGTCCTCTGGTGTGCCAGAACAGCAAATAGCTTTGACTGGGCTGAGCGGGAACTGTGCTTCCGTAGAGGTAGGGGAGCTAGCAGGCCAGAGGTGGATGAACGTAGTGCCCTTGTTTGGGTGTAGGGTCTGATCAGAGCCTGAAGGTAAGGAGCTGCCGTTCCCCACACAGCTCCAGCAAGCACCATGGTCTTGTAGTAGATGCAAGCCTCAACTGGAAGCCAGTGGAGTGTGCGGAGGAGCGGGGTGACATGATAGAACTTGGGAAGGTCGAACACCAGACGGGCTGCAGCGTTCTGGATAAATTGTAGGGGTTTAATGGCACAGGCAGGGAGCCCAGCCAACAGCGAGTTGCAGTAATCCAGGAGATGACAAGTGCCTGGATTAGAACCTTTGCCGCTTTCTGTGTAAGGTATGGTCGTACTCTGCGAATGTTGTAGAGCATGAACCTGAAGGATCGGGTCACCGCTTTGATGTTAGCAGAGAACGACAGGTTGTTGTCCAGGGTCACGCCAAGGATCTTTGCACTCTGGGAGGAGGACACAATGGAGTTGTCAACCGTGATGGCGAGATCGTGGAGCGGGCAGTCCTTCACTGGGAGGAAGAACAGCTCTGTCTTGCCGAGGTTCAGCTTGAGGTGGTGATCCGACATCCAAACTGATATGTCTCCCAGACATTTTTTTTTTTTTTGTCATTTTAGCAGACGCTCTTATCCAGAGCGACTTACAGTTATTATTATTTTTTTCATACTGGCCCCCCGTGGGAATCGAACCCACAACCCTGGTGTTGCGAACGCCATGCTCTACCAACTGAGCTAAATCCCTGCCGGCCATTCCCTCCCCTACCCTGGACCAATCCCTCCCCTACCCTGGACCAATTGGGCAGTGTGAGCAGGACCAGCAGTGTAATTTGACTTAATGAATGAGGACCGGATGTCGTCAACCTTCTTTTCAAAATGGTTGACGAAGTCATCAACAGAGAGGGAGGAGGGCGGGGGAGGAGGAGGAGGATTCAGCAGGGAGGAGAAGGTGGCAAAGAGCTTCCTAGGGTTAGAGGCAGAGGCTTGAAATTTAGAGTGGTAGAAAGTGGCTTTAGCAGCGGAAACAGAGAAAGAGAATGTAGAGAGGAGGGAGTGAAAAGATGACAGGTCCGCAGGGAGTTTAGATTTCCTCCATTTCCGCTCGGCTGCCCGGAGCCCTCTTCTGTGAACTCGCAATGAGTCGACAAGCCACGGAGCAGAAGGGGAGGACCGAGCCGGCCGGGAGGATAGGGGACATAGAGAGTCAAAAGATGCAGAAAGGGAGGAGAGGATGGTTCAGGAGGCAGAATCAGGAGATCGGAGGTAGAAGGAATTAGCAGACGGAAGAGATGATAGGATGGAAGAGGAGAGAGTAGCGGGAGAGAGAGAGCGAAGGTTGCGACGGCACATTACCATCTTAGTAGGGGCAGAGTGAGAGAGAAAAGGATACAAAGTAGTGGTCGGAGACTTGGAGGGGAGTTGCAGTGAGATTAGTAGAAGAACAGCATCTAGTAAAGATGAGGTCAAGCGTATTGCCTGCCTTGTGAGTAGGGGGGGACGGTGAGAGGGTGAGGTCAAAAGAGGAAAGGAGTGGAAAGAAGGAGGCAGAGAGAAATTAGTCAAAGGCAGACGTAGGGAGGTTAAAGTCTCCCAGAACTGTGAGGGGTGAGCCATCCTCAGGAAAGGAACTTATCAAAGCGTCAAGCTCATTGATGAACTCTCCAAGGGAACCTGGAGGGCGATAAATGACAAGGATGTTAAGCATGAATGGGCTAGTGACTGTGACAGCATGGAATTCAAATGAGGAGATAGACAGATGGGTGAGGGGAAAAAGAGAGAATGTCCACTTGGGAGTCGAGGGACTCGAGGGACTGGAGGGTAGCATAGGCTGAGATGAACTCTGCCTTGTTGGCCGCAGAACGGCAGTTCCAGAGGCTGCCAGAGACCTGGAACTCCACGTTGGTCGTGCGTGCAGGGACCACCAGATTAGAGTGGCAACAGCCACGTGGTGTGAAACGTTTGTGTGGCCTGTGCAGAGAGGAGAGAACAGGGATAGACAGACACATAGTTGACAGGCTACAGAAAAAGTCTACAATAATGCAAAGGAGATCAGAATGAAATGAACTAAACATCTGGGAAAGCGAGAGAGCGGGGCCTCCCTCCCTTCACTGAAACACTCAAATATAACTCTCCCAACTTCCACTTTAGAAATTATAATTGTTGTAAACTACAGCGGTTCAATGTTTCTAGGAATAGAATAGAAAATAGAAAATCTGTGGAGGGAGCTGAAGGTTCGAGTTGCCAAACGTCAGCCTCGAAACCTTAATGACTTGGAGAAGATCTGCAAAGAGGAGTGGAACAAAATTCCTCCTGAGATGTGTGCAAACCTGGTGGCCATCTACAAGAAACATCTGACCTCAGTGATTGCCAACAAGGGTTTGCACCAAGTACTAAGTCATGTGTTGCAAAGGGGTCAAATACTTATTCCCCTCATTAAAATGCAAATCAATTTATAACATTTTTGACATGCATTTTTCTGGATTTTTTTGTTGTAATTCTGTCTCTCACTGTTAAAATAAACCTAACATAAAAAATTATAGACTGATCATGTCTTTGTCAGTGGGCAAACGTACAAAATCAGCAGGGGATCAAATACTTTTTTCCCTCACTGTACATGCTAGTTGGGATGACGGCGGTGTAGCGACGCCCATGCTGAGCAAAGTACCCCTGTTGTCAATCAAGCCCCCACACACACAATCATGTTGTGGTTAGAGCATTTAAAGTGTTTTTTGACTTTTCTGTTGAAAAATTATATTCACAGGTCGAGAGAAATTAGAGTAATCTAGGTGACAGACAGTGACACATTCAATTCTGTGTTGCACACTCTTGCCTGCATCTAGCTGATCTAGGTTATAATCATTAGTCAGTTGAAAACAAGCGTTTTCTATTGGACAAATTCAGGAATGTTTATCCCCGCTTCGTTCCGTTTGTTTCCGTTTAAGAAATGTTTTTCAACAGAATCGACGGAATGAATACACCCCTGATCACATGCACACACAGAACTAGCAGACACATACAGTGTACAGTGAAAGTATTCAGACCCCTTGACTTTTTCCACATTTTGTTACGTTACAGCCTTATTCTAAAATTGATTAAATAGTTTTTTTCCTCATCAATCTACACACAATACCCATAATGACAAAGCAAAAACAGGTTTTTAGAAATGTTTGCAATAAATAAATAAATATCACATTTACATAAGTATTCAGACCCTTTACTCAGTACTTTGTTGAATCACCTTTGGCAGCGATTACAGCCTTGAGTCTTCTTGGGTATGACGCTACAAGCTTGGCACACCTGTATTTGGGGAGTTTCTCCCATTCTTCTCTACAGATCCTCTCAAGCTCTGTCAGGTTGGATGGGGAGTGTCACTGCACAGCTATTTTCAGGTCTCTCCAGAGATGTTCGATCGGGTTCAAGTCCGGGCTCTGGCTGGGCCACTCAAGGACATTACTGCGGTACAATTGATAATCATTGCTATTGTTACGAACCGGCTCAAAGTTCGCAACAAAAGGGAGACAACGTGGAGACAAGGAATACCAACATATATGTTTATTAACTAAAGTAAAGTAAGTGGTCCTCTCTAGCTCAATTGGTAGAGCATGGCGCTTGTAACATCAGGGTAGTGGGTTCGATCCCCAGGACCACCCATACGTGAAAATGTATGCGCACATGACTGTAAGTTGCTTTGGATAAAAGAGTCTGCTAAATGCATATTATATTATTTATTATAAGTACAATTAACAATGGTGTGTGTAATCAGTAGTGTAAGTGAGTGTTTTGCATGCATAAAATGTTATAATGCAAAGTGTTGAAAGGTGCCAAAGCAAACAACCAACAAGCCACAAAAATACCACAACAACAATCAATAAGGTGTCTGCATGGAGAGAGTCTCCCCAATGAATGTGGAAGAGGTCCATTTATCCTGGGACACAAGTTACTGCAATCTGGCTTTGTTCCACCGTGTTTTGACTGCAGTTGCCTCTGTATTTATTCTATAAGGCTCAGAGTTCAGGCCAACCCGATCATGACACACTCTCACACAAACCATGAGACAGCCAAGAAAGTTGGATAAACACATTTCGATTTTAGATAGTTGTAACGTCCCGCTGCTTAGATTGCTTATGTTTATAAGAACTGAGGTCGGGGCGTTTGTGTACTTTAGTTTAACTTTACTCAGAAGTCTACTGGCATTACATGGTTCACATGGTATAACACTCCCACTGTCCGGCTACTGTAAAACATGAAACTGGAATCCCACAGTATGAATACACGGACTGGATTATGGCATAATGTTCTCTACATTGCAATAGTGCACTTTGCTTTTGCATTGAACATATAGTTCTTTAATGTCATACAAAGGCAGAGTGCAGTATCAGCATTTCAGGGGTCATTGGTCAGATCAGTGGTCATGGTTAATTAGGCATAAAATATTACTTCATAATAAGATAAATCAATGCATTATCACTTATCGACCTACAACATATGGCTGGAGAGCAAACAAAACATTAAAGCCATTTTTCTTAGATTAACTGTTTGCGTAGACTGCTCTTTGCTTTTGTGGGGTTCAGGTGGCTGCCCTTTCCCTTAGTTTGCCTCCTATCCATCCTATCGCCATAGGTACAGTTACATTTTAGCAGATGCTCTTATCCAGAGTGACTTACAGGAGCAATTAGGGTTAAGTGCCTTGCTCAAGGGCACATCGGCAGATTTTTCACCTAGTTGGCTCGGGGATTAGAAACAACGACCTTTCGGTTACTGGCACAACGCTCTTAACCACTAAGCTACCTGCCGCCCAGGTACACACCTTCCTGAAAACAACGGCACTATAAATTGCTTAAACCTGTTCTGCCTTAAATAGATTTTCTTAAAAGTTTAGAATGTTCCAATGTGGTTAGCCAAAAAGATGACAAGATAGTGTCACACCCTGGCTCTGGGGACTCTATATGTTGAGCCAGGGTGTGTAGTTTCTATGTGTTTTGTTCTATTTTTTCAGTCTAGTTCTTGTATTTCTATGTTGGCCAGAGTGGTTCCCAATCAGAGGCAACGAGTGTCAGCTGTTGCTGGTTGTCTCTGATTGGGAGCCATATTTAAACAGTCTGTTTTCCCTTAGTGTTTGTGGGATCTTGTTCCTTTCGGTGTGTTCCAGTTGGTTTGTTCCTTTTGGTTTGTACCGTAGGACTGCACGTATCGTTTGTTGTTTTGTTCGAGTGTTTACTCTCAATAAATATAAGTATGTTTGCTCATCACGCTGCGCCTTGGTCCACTCACTCTAACGAACGTGACAGAAGATCCCACCATACCAGGACCAAGCAGCGTGTCCAGGAGCAGGTAGCCTGGACATGGGAGGAAGCGCCGGGAAAGGAGCTGGAGAGGTTGGCGATGGCCCAGGTGGGCAAAGTGTGGTCCTGGGAGGACATGCTCGGGGGAAAAGGGCCATGGGCTAAGATTAAGGCCCTGGCGAGAGAGGAGCAACGGCGTCAACAGTGTCGTCGTCGGACGGACGAGAGGCAACCCCAAAATTTTTTTAGGGGGGGGCACACGGCATGGGCGATTGGGCAGCAGGAGGCTGCCACAGGGCGAATTGGGAGGTTGGCAGAGGAGGCCGCCAGGTTACGGGGGCCACTGGTCAAAGAGGGGAAGGAAGATGTAGAGGCACGGCGAGAGGTACTGGGGTGTGTTACCAGTCCGGTCCGGCCCGTTCCAGATCCCTGCGTAGGGCCAGTTGTGTGTGTCCCCAGTACGGTCCGGTCGGTTCCTGCTCCCCGCACCAAGATAATGGTGCGCGTCGCCAGCCCGGCCAGGCCTGTTCCTGCTCCTCGCACCAAGCCTACGGTGCGCGTCGCCAGCCCAGCCCGGCCTGTTCCTGCTCCCCGCACCAAGCCTACGGTGCGCGTCGCCAGCCCAGCCCGGCCTGTTTCTGCTCCCCGCACCAAGCTAACGGTGCGCGTCGCCAGCCCGGCTCGGTCTGTTCCTGCTCCTCGCACCAAGCCTACGGTGCGCGTCGCCAGCCCGGCTCGGTCTGTTCCTGCTCCTCGCACCAAGCCTATGGTGCGCGTCGCCAGCCCGGCCCTGCCTGTTCCTACCACTCGCACCAAGCCTACGGTGCGCGTCGCCAGCCCGGCCCTGCCTGTTCCTGCCACTCGCACCAAGCCTACGGTGCGCGTCGCCAGCCCGGCCCGGCCTGTTCCTGCCACTCGCACCAAGCCTACGGTGCGCGTCGCCAGCCCGGTCCGGCCCGTTCCTGCTCCAAGCACCAAGCCAGGGGTGCGAGTCGTCAGCCCGATCCGGCCCGTTCCTGCTCCACGCACCAAGCCAGGGGTGTGAGTCGTCAGCCCGGTCCGGCCCGTTCCTGCTCCACGCACCAAGCCAGGGGTGCGCATCGTCAGCCCGGTCCAGCCCGTTCCTGCTCCACGCACCAAGCCAGGGGTGCGAGTCGTCAGCCCGGTCCAGCCCTGTTCCTGCTCCACGCACCAAGCCAGGGGTGCGAGTCGTCAGCCCGGTACGGCCCGTTCCGGCTCCACGCACCAAGCCAGGGGTGCGCATCGTCAGCCCGGTCCGGCCCGTAGCTGCTCCACGCACCAAGCCAGGGATGCGCATCGTCAGCCCGGTCCGGCCCGTTGCTGCTCCACGCACCAAGCCAGAGGTGCGTATCGTCAGCCCGGTCCGGCCCGTTTCTGCTCCACGCACCAAGCCAGAGGTGTGCGTCGTCAGTCCGGCACAACCCGTGCCTGGGTCACCGGTGCCTGGTCAGGTACCGGTCAGCTGCTCCACACCGGAGCTGAAGCAATCCGCTCCTACGATGTCCAGTCCAGCTCCAGCCAGCGGGACCGGACCAGGGGCGCTACGGGGGGAGTATTGGAAGGTGGTGGGCAAGCCCGGAGCCGGAACCGCCTCTGAGGAGGAATGCCCACCCAGCCCTCCCCTGTTTGGTGTATGTGGAGGCGCGGTTGCAGGCCGCGCCTTTGGGGGGGGGGGGGGTACTGTCACACCCTGGCTCTGGGGACTCTATATGTTGAGCCAGGGTGTGTAGTTTCTATGTGTTTTGTTCTATGTTTTCAGTCTAGTTCTTGTATTTCTATATTGGCCAGAGTGGTTCCCAATCAGAGGCAACGAGTGTCAGCTGTTGCTGGTTGTCTCTGATTGGGAGCCATATTTAAACAGTCTGTTTTCCCTTAGTGTTTGTGGGATCTTGTTCCTTTCGGTGTGTTCCAGTTGGTTTGTTCCTTTTGGTTTGTACCATAGGACTGCACGTATCGTTTGTTGTTTTGTTCGAGTGTTTACTCTCAATAAATATAAGTATGTTTGCTCATCACGCTGCGCCTTGGTCCACTCACTCTAACGAACGTGACAGATAGTACACACATTCATAATTCAGGGGAAATATAAAACAGGTTTGTCCTTAACTTGTTTCCTGCTTATGTTTGCAGGAATCCTTTTCTCTAACTATGTCACTTGATTTAATGAGAAGTGTTTCTGCAGTGAGGATGTGTAATGCAAGTCAATGGGCTTGTTCGACATTGCAGCCGACAGTACAGGCTGACTGACTGATCACAATTACCCATGATACATTACTGTTTTGATCCTCTCTAACACAGTCAGTGTGTCATTGGATGAATGTCAACAAGATGCATAACCAGTATTGTTGAAATAACTGTGTTAAATGTGTCCACACCAGTTTACACCCTAAAAGAACAACGTTCAAATGTAGAGGTAATTTGTGCACAGCTATAACTGTATGTAACAAAGGCATCCCCATTACAGCAAACATCCAAATGAAGTTGCTGGAGTCTTTTTGATTGGGGCGGGGGTTGACACTGCTTTACTTAAATTGCATTGGGCAACACAGTACTCTAATACCGTGCCTGGCAGGGTTGGTCCTACAAAGCCAGAGCCCCCTGATGGGAGAGCATAATATACAAGGAAATTCTCAAAACTGCTAATGAGAACCTTGACGACCTTGTACCTAGCCAGTGGGGATTCCGGTGGGGTACCCCCACCCAGATAGTGGCAGTGCTGGCAACACTGGCTGCAGTAACCCATGGGGAGGGGGTCACACTCAGACATTCAGAGAGAGGGCATATTATTGTGGCCCTGGTGGCACAAAATAATCAAAGGTCTGACTGCACAGAGATGCTTGGGGAAATGGTTACAACGGGGGACCAGAGTGTGTGTGTTTCAGGGGAAGGGGTGGATCTAAACTCCATCACCTAGGACTTGACATAGGTTAATCAAATCTCAAATTTTGTCAGTTTTTGCCCAATCTCGCATGCTTTCTCAAACAGCTGTAACTGTATATGCATTCGGAAATCAGGTCCTTTCTTGAGTTGGGCTCTGGGATGTAACAACCGTTGAGCATCTGAGCTTATGGTTGATTGTGGAGGAAAGGGGTTGAGTGTGTAAGAGTGTGTGTGTGTGTGTGTGTGTATGTATCCCACATCTGTTGCAAGGGGGTAAGGATGTTAGAGAGAATATAGAATGAACCACAATAATTGTTTGCTAAAATAATAATTGCTTGACAAAAATGTAATGTAATGCAATAGAAAGCCGGGTTATAGGTAACAATACTTTGCATGAACTGCTGACGTTATTACTAGGGGTGTAACGATCCATCTACTACATCGATGTATCGATTTATATTCCTATGATCCAACTACATCGATCTGTGCTCGGCGAGTTGGCCTTTTGGACAACATATATCGATCTAACATCGTTTTAAAATGTAATAAATCGATTGTATCGATACTAGGAAATAACCCATTGGATTTAAGCACGTCAGACTTTATATAGATGTTTTTTCTTAGCACTTTTAATGATAAAGGCTTTAAACATTACTCGATTCAGTCTGCCTATCCGTGACGTCATCGCGCCAGCAGCAGCGCAAAGGCGCCAAGACAACAAAACATAGCATGGCGGACGACAGAGGAGAAGCCGACGAGCGAGAAATTATCAAGCCACCATTGCGGTCCGTACAAGAAACAGGAATCTACGAAACTTCACCTGCACTGTCCAGTATCCAGGTATTTATTTCAGTCACACTGGTTGAATTTTTGGCTAAAAGGTTTACTGAATCGATTTCAAGTCACTGAATCGTTTCGGATCGTATCGTTCTAAATGAACCAATATCGTCCTTGAATCGTATCGACAACCACGAATCGTGATACAAATCGAATCGTTGTTAAAACGAATCGTTACACCCCTAGTTATTACGCATATTAATTGATAATGATGGAAATTAAGATATGCAAGATATTTGAATAGATAAATATTTTTAATAGCTACTGTATCTTGCCCCAGGCAATAGAGCAACCGTTATGGAAAATCCCTGATGTCTGCCTGCCATTACCTGCACTTCCCTGTCGGTGGCTGAACCGGTCCAACCACCTGATCACCTTTGACTACCAGTTACTAGGACTTAAGAGTGCAATACTGCAGGGTCATTTTTTTTACACAGGGGTCGGATGTCACGGTTTCGGCCGAGGCTGCTCCTCCTCCTTGTTCGGGCAGGCCTCGGCGTTCGCCGTCCCCGGAGTATTAGCTGCCACCGCTCTATGTTTCTGTGTTTGATTGCTTTTGTCTGTCTGTCACACCTGTGTCTGTTTGAGTGTTGATTAGGTGTCTTATAAGTTCCCTGTTTTGCTCTTTGGTAATTGTGTGTTGTTATTTTTCCGTGGCCGTTTGTGTATGATACGTGTTTGGTTTTTCCGTATCATTGTTCTACGTTTTGTGTTTTACGCGTGTGCGTAATGATCCCTCGCCTCGTAGTGTTATTCGAGGTCAGGGTTTACACTATTGCTTTTAAGACTATTAAAGGTCTTGTTGGACTAAACCTCTGCTTCCTGCGCTTGACTCCTCCACCACATCCACGACGGTTTCATGACAGAACAACACACCAGTATGGAGTCAGCAGGATCAGCGACGGCACCCGAATCCCTGCTGGACCGGATCAATTTCCAGGACGCCATGATCTAGCGACTCGGGACCGTCATGGACGAGGTGTCCAACACCCTGCGCCGATTGGTGAACTCTGCGGTGGCCAAGGACCCATACAACTTCGCATCACCAACGGCCAGTCCTCCTCTCTCAGTACCGGAACCCAGTGGCATTCGGCTCTCACTCCCGAGGGCATATGACGGTTCTGCAGCCGGGTGTCAGGGATTCCTCCTGCAGGTCGAACTGTACCTTGCCACTATATACCCGGCGCCCTCGGGATACGAGAGCGTCTCCGCCCTCATTTCCTGTCTCTCCGGCAAGGCGTTGGAATGGGCCAACGCCGAATGGAGGGGAATAGACGCCACTACCATCACTTACGCGGAGATCTCCCGCCGCTTCAGGGCTGTCTTCGATCATCCCCCTGAGGGGAAAGCGGCGGGAGAGCGTCTATTCCACCTCCGACAGGGGAAGAGGAGCACACAGGAGTTCGCACTGGAGTTCCGGACACTAGCGGCGGATGCGGGGTGGAATGTGAGGGCCCTCATCGACCAGTACCGATGTAGTCTACGAGAGGACGTTCGTAGGGAGCTGGCCTGCAGGGACACCAACCTGTCGTTTGACCAGTTGGTGGACATTTCCATCCGTCTGGATACCCTGCTGGCTACCCGCGGACGTCCCGAGTGGGGGTCGTCCAGTCCACCCTCTAGCACCCCCGAGCCGATTCCCATGGAGCTAGGGGGTGCTGGCGCTAGAGAGAGGAGGAGGGGGAACCCGAGGGGGGCCATCCACTGCACCACCTGCGGTCGTGGAGGACACACTGCGGCCAGGTGCTGGGGAGGGTCTCCTGGGAGAGGTGACAACGGGCCACGCACTGGGGAGTCATTTCAGGTGAGTAGGCGCCCCACTCACCCAGAGCTCTCTGTTGGTCACATGTGTATTCCTGTGAGGTTTCCACAGGTGGCACCTCATTCCCAGCATAAGGCGCTAGTAGATTCAGGCGCAGCTGGGAACTTTATTGATCGAGCATTTTGTGCAAGGTTAGGAATTCCCCTTCGGCCGGTAGAAGTTCCATTCCCTGTCCACGCTTTAGACAGCCGGCCGTTGGGGTCGGGTCTGATCAGGGATGTCACAGCACCACTGACTATGACGACGCAGGGGGGTCATGAGGAAATCATTCAGTTCTATCTGATTGACTCTCCTGCGTACCCAGTGGTGTTGGGCCTTCCCTGGTTAAGTACCCATGATCCTACCATAGCGTGGCAACAGAGGGCTCTTATGGAGTGGTCTGCCCAGTGTGTAGGGAGATGTCTAGGTGTTTCCATAGGGGCGACCTCGGTAGAGAGTCCGAACCAAGGGCCCGCACTGCGCATTCCCCCCGAGTATGAGGATTTAGCACTCGTGTTTAGCAAAATCGAGGGCGGCACGGCTACCTCCTCATAGACAGGGGGACTGTGCGATAAATCTCCAGACCGGAGCGGCTCTTCCCCGGAGTCATGTGTATCCCCTGTCTCAAGAGGAGACTGCGGCTATGGAGACCTACATAGCCGAGTCCTTGGCACAGGGATACATACGGTTCTCTACTTCCCCAGTCTCCTCAAGTTTCTTCTTTGTGAAGAAGAAGGACGGGGGATTGCGCCCGTGTATTGATTATCGTAGTCTCAATCAGATCACAGTTTAAATACAGCTACCCACTTCCACTGATTGCGACGATGACGGAGTCATTACGCGGAGCGCGGTTCTTCACAAAGTTGGATCTCAGGAGCGCGTACAATCTGGTGCGCATTAGGGAGGGGGATGAATGGAAGACAGCATTTAGCACCACCTCGGGTCATTACGAGTATCTCGTCATGCCATACGGTTTAATGAATGCTCCTTCAGTCTTCCAATCCTTTGTTGACGAGATTTTCCGGGACATGCATGGGCAGGGAGTAGTAGTGTACATAGACGACATCCTAGTGTACTCTGCTACTCGAGCCGAGCATGTAGCCCAGGTACGCCGAGTGTAGAGACGACTGTTTGGAGCATGACTTGTATGTCAAGGCAGAGAAATGCCTGTTCTTCCAGGAGTCCGTCTCCTTTTTGGGTTATCGGTTGTCCGCGTCTGGTGTGGAGATAGAGGTAGACCGGGTATCGGCCGTGCGTAATTGGCAAACTCCAACCACTGTAAAAGAGGTGCAACAGTTCTTGGGTTTTGCTAATTACTACCGGAGGTTTATTCGGGGTTTTGGACAGGTTTGCAGCTCCAATTACGTCCCTGCTAAAGGGGGGTCCGGTTCGCTTGCAGTGGTCGGCTGAGGCGGACAGGGCATTTGTCAAACTTAAGAACCTGTTCACCTCGGCTCCTGTGCTGGCGCATCCGGATCCCTCTTTACCATTCCAGGTTGAGGTAGACGCGTCCGAGACTGGTATTGGGGCAGTTCTATCACAACGGTCCGGCACGCCACCTAAACTCCGCCCCTGTGCGTTCTACTCCAAGAAGCTCAGTGCGGCGGAGAGTAACTATGATGTCGGGGACAGGGAGCTGTTAGCCGTAGTCCAGGCCCTAAAGGTGTGGAGGCATTGGCTTGAGGGGGCTCAACACCCTTTCCCTCATTCTGACTGATCACCGTAACCTGGAGTAACATCCGGGCAGCTAGGAGATTGAACCCTCGTCAGGCTAGGTGGAACATGTTCCTAACCCGGGTTGGGGGGGAAAAAACAAAAAACCACCCGGGGGTCTTTCCCAGGGAAATTTGGGGGGGGAAGGCCAGACTTTCCCTTCTGGGGGGCCCCGGGGGTGTTGGGGAAGGCCCCGGAAGGGGGGGCCAAAAGAGCCTAACCCCTGCCCCCGGGGAGGCGGGGGGGGGGGGGGCCGGGGGGGTTGGGGGGGTCCCATTCAGAAAAAACGGGGGGCGGGGACCTTGGGGGGGGACCGACCCCACTCCCCCCCCGGGGTTTCCCGTGGGGCGGACATACTCCCGGCTCGAGGTTTTGAAAATTATTTATTTGGGGTCCCTACTCACCCTCCTCTGGCTCCCCGGTTTTTGGCCGGGGCATTGCACTGTTCCCTTAAATAAATATGGTGGCCAACGTTAGCCGGGATGGGGGGAGGGTTTTTGTTTCCCCCTGCTGGGGGGGGTGTGGGCCCCGGTAAAGGCCGGGCCCAAGGGGCATTTGCCCCGGGGTAAACACTCCCCTTTCCGTTTTCCCCAAAAAAAAATGGTCCCCCTACGGTGGTTTCGGAACCGGGGCCTTCCCCCCCCCAGGGGAATTACCACCATTTTGGGGGCGTTTTTGGACGGGTTTTTTTTCCCAAACCGGGCCCCCTCCTTCCCAAAGCCGGGGGGTCTCCCTTCTGCCAACAAACCTGGGCCCTTTCACCCCTGTTTTTTCCCGGGACTAAGGTGGGTCCCCCGGTTATTGTGTTGACCGAGGTCCCATTTTCCCCTTCCCGGGGTTTGGGTGGGCGTTATGAAAGGGGGGGGTCTCGGAAAACCTTACCCCGGGGGGAAACCAAACCCCGAGAGTAATGGGCCGGTGGAACGGTCCCAAACCCGGGGGGTGGGGGAAAGGTTTTTTAGGGGCCTATTTTCCGGGAACCCCCGGGCCCGAGGGGGGGTCGAGGTTTCATCCACATCACCCTGGGCCCGAGGGTGGGGCCCGGGAAATCTCTCCGCCACTCCCCCCACCAAAATTTAAACACCTTTCCAGTGTGTTTAGGTTATCAGCCGGGGTCCTGGCAACCGTGGCACGAGAAGCGCGAAGGATCGAGGGCCCCCTGCGGTGGACGAGTGGATTCGGCGCTCGGAGGGAGACGTGGGACGCTGCCCATGTCCATCTGCAGCGTGCCAGTACGTCAACAAAAGGCGAGCGCCGATCGACACCGCAAGCGAAGGGCCGGTGTACACACCGGGAGATCGAGTCTGGCTCTCGACTCGAAACCTGCCCCTCCGCCGGCCCTGCCGGAAGCTGGGGTCGGCGGTTTGTGGGGCCCTTCAAAGTCCTGGAAGATTGAACGAGGTGTGTTACAGGTTACAACTGCCAATTGAGTATAAAAATATTAACCCCCTCGTTCCATGTGTCTCTTCTCAGGCCGGTGGGGGTAGCTGGCCCACTCCAAGAAGATGAGATAGGAGAGACCCCTCCGCCCCCTTTGGACATCGAGGGGGCCCCGGCGTACAGGGTCCGGACCATCCTGGACTCGAGGCGCCGGGAGGAGTGGTCTCCAGTATCTCGTGGAGTGGGAGGGGTAACGGTCCGGAGGAACAGTGCTGGGTGCCCAGGGGGGACATACTGATCCATCCCTCCTGACTGAGTTTCACCCATGGGCATCCCACGCGCCCGGGTCCGCGTCTTCCTGGCCGTCCCCGAGGCCAAGGGGGGGGGTACTGTCACGGTTTTCGGCCGAGGCTGCTCCTCCTCCTTGTTCCGGCAGGCCTCGGCGTTCGCCGTCCCCGGAGTATTAGCTGCCACCCGCTCTATGTTTCTGTGTTTGATTGCTTTTGTCTTCTGTCACACCTGTGTCGTTTGAGTGTTGATTAGGTGTCTTATAAGTTTCCTTGTTTTGCTCTTTGGTAATTGTGTGTTGTTATTTTTCCGTGGCCGTTTTGTGTATGATACGTGTGTTGGTTTTTCCGTATCATTGTTCTACGTTTTGTGTTTTACGCGTGTGCGTAATGATCCCTCGCCTCGTAGTGTTATTCGAGGTCAGGGTTTACACTATTGCTTTTAAGACTATTAAAGGTCTTGTTGGACCTAAACTCTGCTTCCTGCGCTTGACTCCTCCACCAACATCCACGACGGTTTCATGACATCGGACTTGTACAAGGAATTTGGCCCTGGCATTTTATCCACACTGGCCCACATCACTGCGCTGATTATCTTTTTTTGTTCAATAGAGATTAAATGACATACAGCTTTATGTACACTAACTAATATCTTAGGCTAATTAATTTGGGGTTCAACACCTGAGAAGTGGAAACTCAAAACACATTATCTACATTTCTAACTCTAAACTAATACCCACTGCTAGTAGCCATGTATTCGTGATCCACAGTAAATTCAATGTCCTTTAAAAAAACATGCAGTTGTAGGCCTATGCCCTCGCAATGGCTGGGGCACACTTTGCGCGCAACTCTCCATATCTCAAAGCCATATCAAATATTTCGGTTGTAAAGAGGTGGCTATTGAGCTGAAAATTGAGAAGTAAAAAATCATACAGAAAGCTGAGACCCCCCCACTGTCTTGGTGTGTTTTGTTGGTGATGTGGACACTAAGGAACTTGAAGCTCTCAACCTGTTCCACTAAGCCCCTTTTAATGAGAATGGGGCGTACTCAGTCCTCTTTTTTTCCCTGTAGTCCACAATCATTTCCTTTGTCTTGATCACGTTGAGGGAGAGGTTGTTATCCTGGCACCACACGTTATCCTGGCACCCACCCCGACAGGTCTCTGACCTCCTCCCTATAGGCTGTCTCATCGTTGTCGGTGATCAGTCCACCACCTGTTGTGTCGTCGCAAACTTCATGCTTGTGTTGGAGTCGTGCCTGGCCATGCAGTCATGGGTGAACAGGAGTACAGGAGGGGACTGAGCACGGCACCCCTGAGGGGCCCCCGTGTTGAGGATCAGCGTGGCAGATGTGTTGTTACCTACCCTTACCACCTGGGGGCGGCCCGTCAGGAAGTCCAGGATCCAGTTGCAGAGGGACGTGTTTATCCCAGGGTCCTTAGCTTAGTAATGAGCTTTGAGGGCACTATGGTGTTGAACGCTGTGCTGTAGTCAATGAATAGCATTCTCATGTAGCTGTTCCTCTTGTCCAGGTGGGAAAGGCAGTGTGGAGTGCAATAGAGATTGCATCATCTGTGGGTCTGTTGGGGGCGATATGCAAATTAAATGGGTCTAGGGTTTCTGGGACAATAGTGTTGATGTGAGCCATGACCAGCCTTTCAAAGCACTTCATGGCTACAGACATGAGTGCTACGGGTCGGTAGTCATTTAAGCAGGTTATCTTAGTGTTCTTGGGCACAGGGACTATGGTGGTCTGCTGGAAACATTTACATTACATTTTACATTTTCGTCATTTAGCAGACGCTCTTATCCAGAGCGACATACAAATTGGTGCATTCACCTTATGATAGCCAGTGGGACAACCAATGTTTTTTAATTTTTTTTGGGTGGTGAGGTAAGGGGGGGTAGAATGATTACTTTATCCTATCCCAGGTATTCCTTAAAGAGGTGGGGGTTTTAAGTGTCTCTGGAAGGTGTGAGTGACTCCGCTGTCCTGGCGTCGTGAGGGAGCTTGTTCCACCATTGGGTGCCAGAGCAGCGAACAGTTTGGACTGGGCTGAGTGGGAACTGTGCTTCCGCAGAGGTTAGGGGAGCCAGCAGGCCAGAGGTGGATGAAAGCAATGCCCTCGTTTGGGTGTAGGGACTGATCAGAGCATGAAGGTACGGAGGTGTGTCTTCTGCGTAACAATGATAGGAGGGCCATGTGAGGATATGACAGAGCCAAGTGACTTGGTGTATAGCGAGAATAGGAGAGGGCCTAGAACTGAGCCCTGGGGGACACCAGTGGTGAGAGCACATGGTGCGGAGACAGATTCTCGCCACGCCACCTGGTAGGAGCGACCTGTCAGGTAGGACGCAATCCAGAGTGAGCCGCGCCGGAGATGCCCAACTTGGAGAGGGTGGAGAGGAGGATCTGATGGTTCACAGTATCAAGGCAGCAGATAGGTCTAGAAGGACGAGAGGAGAGAGAGTTAGCTTTAGCAGTGCGGAGAGCCTCCGTGACACAGAGAAGAGCAGTCTCAGTTGAATGACCAGTCTTGAAACCTGACTGGTTTGGATCAAGAAGGTCATTCTGAGAGAGATAGCAAGAGAGTTGGCTAAAGACGGCACGCTCAAGAGTTGTGGATAGAAAAGAAGGAAGGGATACTGGTCTGTAGTTGTTGACATCGGAGGGATTGAGTGTAGGTTTTTTGAGTTGGGGTGAAACTCTCACTCTCTTGAAGACGGAAGGGACATAGCCAGCGTTCAAGGATGAGTTGATGAGCGAGGTGAGGTAAGGGAGAAGGAGGAGGGGATAGGGTCAGCGGGCAGGTTTTTGGGCGGCCTGCCATCACAAGTCGCAGATTTCATCTGGAGAGAGGGGGAGAAAAGTCAAAGCATAGGGTAGGGCAGTGTGAGCAGGACCAGCGGTGTCATTTGACTTAACAAACGAGGATCGGATGTCGTCAACATTCATTTCAAAATGGTTGACGAGGTCATCCACAAGGGAGGGGGGGGGGGGGGGGGGGGGGGGGGGGGGTGGGGTGGGGGGGGGGGGTGGGGTTGGGGGTTGTAGGTGGGGTAGGGGGGTTTGGGAAAGGGGGATTTATGTGTGGGGATTGATTGGGATGTCGTGACGATGGGTTCTGTTTGTTATTTCGTTTCTCTGTTCTTTGGTTCATTAGTTGTCAGAGTGAGGGAGGGGGGATTCTAGTGGGGGTGTTCAGCCTTTGGTGTGAGATAGGTTCATTATAGTCAGGATTTGAAGGGTAGAAGAGTGGTTAGGAGCAGAATCAATTGAGAAGAATTGTAGGAAGTATGTAGATGTAGAGTGCAGTCGGGAGGGAGGTCTAGTTTTCGCGCCATTACCTCTGAGTTGGTGTTTCTATGAGTGATGTAGTTGTGCGGGGAGGAGGGAGAAAGGAAAATAGTGGTCGGTAGACTTAGGGTATGAGTATGATAGATAGTATAGAGATTCTAGTAAGGATGGTTGTCAAGTTGAGAGTGCTTGTGGGATAAGGGGGACTGGGAGAGGTAGGTCAAAGGGGAGAGCTTGGAAGAGGAGGCAAGAGAATGAGTGCAAGGTAGGGCGTAGGGAGGTACAATCCCGAGACTGGAGGGGTGAGCCATCCTAGATAGAAAGGAACTTATCAAGACGTCAGCTCATTGATGAACTCTCCAGGAGACTGGGGGACTAGAAGTATTTTAAGCTAAGGGCTGTAACTGTGACAGCATGGATCAAATGAGGAGATAGACAGATGGGTCAGGGTAGAAAGAGAATGTCCACTTGGGAGAGATGAGGATTCCTGTGCCACCACACCGCTGACCAGATGCTCTCGGGGTATGCGAGAACACATGGTCAGACGAGGAGAGAGCAGTAGGAGTAGCAGTGTTTTCTGTGGTAATCCATGTTTCCGTCAGTGCCAAGAAGTCGAGGGACTGGAGGGTAGCATAGGCTGAGATTAACTCTGCCTTGTTGGCCACAGAACGGCAGTTCCAGAGGCTGCCGGAGACCTGGAACTCCACGTGGGTCGTGCGTGCAGGGACCACCAGGTTAGAGTGGCAGCAGCCAAGCGGTGTGAGGGCGTTTTGTATAGCCAATGCGGTGAGGAGAGAACAGGGATAGACAGACACATAATTGACAGGCTACAGAAAATGGCTACAATAATGCAAAGAAGATCGGAATGAAGTGAACTAAACATCTGGGAAAGCGAGAGAGCGGGGCCTCCCTCACTTACGTTTCACTGAAACACCCAAATATAACTCTCCCAACTTCCACCTCAGAAACCATAATTGTTGTAAACTCCAGCAGTTCAATGTTTTCTAGGAATAGACTACTTAGTTTATTTCAGCTAGCTAACTTGGTACAGTATTCTTCCGTGAAAACCGTCCAGGCACCGAATCCTATGAAACCACAGCCAATTTGGCATGCCAGCCTCCAACAACACGGTTTAGCATGTTGGTATTACAGACTCAGTCAGGGACATGTTGAAAATGTCAGTGAAGACACTTGCCAGTTTGTCAGCGCATGCTCGGAGTACGCGTCCTGGTAATCCATCTGGCCCTGTGGCCCTGTGAATGTCGACCTGCTTAAAAGTCTTACTCACATCGGCTACGGAGAACGTGATCACATAGTCATCCGGAACAGCTGATGCTCTCATTGCATGCTTCAGTGTTGCTTGCCTCGAAGCGAGCATAGAAGTGATTTAGCTCATCTGGTAGGCTCGTGTCTACTAGAGTCCCTCTCCTTGAAAGTGGCAGCTCTACCCTTTAGCTCAGTGCTGATGTTGCCTGTAATCTATGGCTTCTGGTTGGGGTGTGTTACGTTTTCCTGTTTGCTTATGGCCATATACAGCTCATGAGTGCAGTCTTAGTGCCAGCATCGTTTGTGGTGGTAAATAGACAGCTACGAAAAATATTGATGAAAACTCTCTTGGTAAATGGTGTGGTCTACAGGTTTCATTAGATACTCTACCTCAAGGGAGCAAAACCATCGAGACTTCCTTAATATTAGATTTTGTGCACCAGCTGTTGTTTACAAATATACACAGACCGCCACCCCTTGTCTTAACCAAGTCAGCCGTTCTAATCCTGCCGATGTAGCGTATATCCCGCCAGCTGCTCGGTGAAACATAAGATATTACAGTTTTGAATGTCCTGTAGGTAGGATATCCGTTATCGTAGGTCTTCTATTTTGTTTTCCAATGATTGTACGTTGGCTAATAGGAGCTGATGGCAGAGGCAGATTATTCGCTCGCCGTCGGATCCTTACAAGGGCACCCGACCTACGTCCATGATATCTCCAACTCTTTCTCATGTGAATGACAGGGATTTGGGCCTTGTCGGGTGTCTGTAGAATATCCTTCGCATCCGACTCGTTGAAGAAAAAATATTTTTCCAATACGAGGTGAGTAATCGCTGTCCTGATAGACACCCCATGTGATTTATCTGGGATGAACATAAACTATAAGAATAGACCTACCTACGTAGAGCCATCAGAAACTGTAATATTGTGATTTATGACATCACTGTCTAGTCACTCTCCATCTCATTGTAAAAAATAAAATCTATCAATTGTATAAACAGGAGAGGAAGAAGCAGGTTTTTAGGAGTCACATGAGAGTTTCAAATGTCGATGACGTTTTACGATAACACTGAGCAAACCAAGATCAGTTGGAATCTGCCCAGTCTGTTCTCAGAGCATTTCATATTATTCTGTACGTAAATCCGAGACACTCCATTTAGTATGATATGTTACATTTGGTATGGTTAATTTTGGGCCCATTCCAGAGCTGGTGTAACTGAATCAGTTTTGTAGGCCTCCTTGCTCACACACGCTTTTTCAGTTCTTGCCCACACATTTTCTATAGGATTGAGGTCAGGGCTTTGTGATGGCCACTCCAATACCTTGACTTTGTTGTCCTTAAGCCATTTTGCCACAACTTTGGAAGTGTGCTTGGGGTCATTGTCCATTTGAAGACCCATTTGCGACCAAGCTTTAACTTCCTGACTGATGTTTTGAGATGTTGCTTCAATATATCCACATAATTTTCCGTCCTCATGATGCCATCTATTTTGTGAAGTACACAAGTCCCTCCTGCAGCAAGGCACCCCACAGCATGATGCTGCCACCCCTTTGCTTCACGGTTGGGATGGTGTTCTCGCTTGCAAGGCACCCCCTTTTCCCTCCAAACATAACGATGGTCATTATGGCCAAACAGTTCTATTTTTGTTTAATCAGACCAGAGGACATTTCTCCAAAAAGTACGACCTTTGTCCCCATGTGCGTTGCAAACCGTAGTCTGGCTTTTTTATGGCGGTTTGGAGCAGTGGCTTCTTCCTTGCTGAGCGGCCTTTCAGGTTATGTCGATATAGGACTTGTTTTTACTGTGGATGTAGATACTTTTGTACCTGTTTCCTCCAGCATCTTCACAAGGTCCTTTGCTGTTGTTCTTGGATTGATTTGCACTTTTCGCACCAAAGTACGTTCATCTCTAGGAGACAGAACGCGTCTCCTTCCTGAGCTGTATGACGGCTGTGTGGTCCATGGTGTTTTACTTGTGCACTATTGTTTGTACAGATGAATGTGGTTCCTTCAGGCGTTTGGAAATTGCTCATAAGGATGAACCAGACTTGTGGAGGTCTACAATTGTTTTTCTGAGGTCTTGGCTGATTTCTTTTGATTTTCCCATGATGTCAAGCAAAGTGGCGCTGAGTTTGAAGGGAGGCCTTGAAATACATCCACAGGTACACCTGATTCCAATGATGTCAATTAGCCTATCAGAAGCTTCTAAAGCCATGACATCATTTTCTTGAATTTTCCAAGCTGTTTAAAGGCACAGTCAACTTAGTGTATGTAAACTTCTGACCCACTGGAATTGTGATACAGTGAATTATAAGTGAAATAATCTGTCTGTAAACAATAGTTGGAAAAAATTACTTGTGTCATGCACAAAGTAGACGTCCTAATCGACTTGCCAAAACTATAGTTTGTTAACAAGACATTTGTGGAGTGGTTGAAAAACAAGTTTATTGACTCCAACCTAAGTGTTTGTAAACTTCCGACTTCAACTGTATATAGTACGTTTTAGAAATTTGTAACATATAATACGAATTGGAATTCATAGAATATCATATGAAAAGTGTGATGGACATCCACAAATTAATACAAACCATACAAACGTAACATAAAGTGCATTCGGAAAGTATTCAGACCCCTTCATTTTTTCCACATTTGTGTTACGTTAGAGTCTTATTCTAAAATAGATGAAATATTTATTTTTTTCTCATCAATTTAATCTACACACAATACCCCATAACAAAAATAAGCGAAAACAGGTTTTTAGACATTTTTGCACATTTATTTTAAAAAATCTACAGAAATACCTTATTTATATAAGTATTCATACCCTTTGCTATGAGACTCAACATTGAGCTCAGGTGCATCCTGTTTCCATTGACCATCCTTGAGATGTTTCTACAACTTGATTGGAGTCCGCCTGTGGTAAATTCAATTGATTGGACATGATTTGGAAAGGCACACACCTGTCTATAAAAGGTCCCACAGTTGACAGTGCATGTCAGAGAAAAAAACAAGCCATGAGGTCGAAGGAATTGTCCGTAGGCATCTGAGACAGGATTGTGTTGAGGCACAGATCTGGGGAAGAGTACCAAAAAATGTCTGCAGCATTGAAGGTCCCCAAGAAGACAGTGGCCTCCATCATTCTTAAATGGAAGAAGTTTGGAACCACCAAGACTCTTCCTAGAGCTGGCCGCCTGGCCAAATTGAGCAATCGGGGGAGAAAGGCCTTGGTCAGGGAGGTGACCAAGAACCCGATAGTTACTCTGACAGAGGTCCGAGTTCCTATGTGGAGATGGGAGAACCTTCCAGAAGGATAACCATGTCTGCAGCACTGCACCAATCAGGCCTTTATGGTAGAGTGGCCAGACGGAAGCCACTCCTCAGTAAAAGGCACCTAAAGGACTCTCAGACCATGAGAAACAAGATTCTCTGGTCTGATGAAACAAAGATTGAACTCTTTGGCTGAATGCCAAGAATCACGTCTGGAAGAAACCAGGGCACTGCTCATCACCTGGCCAATACCATCCCTACGGTGAAGCATGGTGGTGGCAGCATCATGCTGTGGGGATGTGTTTTCAGCGGCAGGGACTGGGAGACTAGTCAGGATCTAGGGAAAGATGAACGGAGCAAGAGATCCTTGATGAAAATCTGCTCCAGCGCGCTCAGGACTCAGACTAGGGTGAAGGTTCACCTTCCAACAGACAACGACACTAAGCACACAGCCAGACAACGCAGGAGTGGCTTCGGGACAAGTTTTTAAATGTCCTTGAGTAGCCCAGCCAGAGCCCAGACTTGAACACGTCCGAACATCTCTGGAGAGACCTGAAAATAGCTGTGCAGCGATGCTCCCCATCCAACCTGACAGAGCTTGAGAAGATCTGCAGAGAAGAATGGGAGAAACTCCCCAATACAGGTGTGCCAAGCTTGTAGACTCAGGCTGTAATCGATGCCAAAGGTGCATGAACAAAGTATTGAGTAAAGGGTCTGATACTTATGTAATGTGTTAATTCGAGGGGGTTATTCCAGTTTTTTTGCTTTGTCATTATAAGGTATTGTGTCTAGATTGAAACGATTTAATCAATTTTAGAATAAGGCTGTTGTCACACGCTGATCTGTTTCCACCTGTCTTTGTGATTGTCTCCAACCCCCTCCAGTTGTCGCCATCTTCCCATTATCTCCAGTGTATTTATACCTGTGTTCCATGTTTGTCTGTTGCCAGTTCGTTTTGTTTCGTCAAGCCTACCAGCGTTTTTCCCCTTGCTCCTGTCTTTTTCAAGTTCCTGTTTCTAGTTTTCCCGGTTTTTTGACCATTCTGCCTGCTGCTGACCCTGAGCCTGCCTGCCGTTCTGTACCTTGTCACACCACCCTGGATTATTGACCTCTGCCTGCCCTGACCCCGAGACTCCCTGCCGGTCTGTACCTTTTGTACTCTGATCTGGATTACTGACCTCTGCCTGTCCCTGACCTGTCATTTGCCTGCCCCCTGTTTTTGTAATAACTTTTGTTACTTCGACACTGTCTGCATCTGGGTCTTCTCCTGAAACATGATAGTACAAACTGGCCATGACTGACCCAGCAGACTCGGACCAGCTTCGCAACACCATCTCCTCCCAAGGAGTCACCATTGGAAGGCACGAGGATTGCTTCGTGGTCTCAAGGAAGGGTTCCAGACCTTGGCCGAATGCCTGACCGAGCGTTTTTAAAACATTTCTGGAGCAATTCCGCGGTGTGTCTGTTAGGCAGCCTACCACGACGGTAACCTCCCAGCCACTCAGTAACCCAGCTAATAGCAGTGCGGCCTCCCCGGCCACCCCGGTTTCCCAAATAACCAGATGTTTGTTCCTGACGCTGTCCGCTTCTCGGTCCTGGAGTGGGCCCACTCTCCTCCAGGCTTGCCTGCCACCCAGGCTTCCGTCGGACCCTGGCCTTTGTGCGACATGCTTTTGGTGGCCTACCATGGGTTCCTGACGTCTCACGTTTCGTCGCCGCCCTGCATGATCTGTGCACAGAACAAGACTCCTCGACAAGCTCCGGCTGGTCTCCTCCAACCTCTGCCTGTTCCTCACCGTCCTGTCTCACATATCCCTGGACTTTGTCATGGGTCTTTCCCCCGTCTCACAGCAACACCCGCCATCCTGACAGTTGTGGACCGGTTTTCCAAAGCCGCACCCTTCATTCCTCTCCCCAAGCTACCCTCCGCCAAAGAGACGGCCCAGCTCATGGTGCAGCACGTCCTTCCGGATCCATGACTCCCAAGTGACATGGTCTCCGAAACGGGGTCCTCAGTTCTCGTCCCCGGTTCTGGAAGGCGTTCTGCACACTCATTAGGTTGTTGGCCAGCCTGTCCTCCAGTTTCCACCCTCAGGCCAACGGCCAGTCGGAGCGAGCTAACCAAGACCTGGAGACGACTCTGCACTGCCTGGTCTCCGCTAACCCACCACCTGGAGCCAGCAACTAATGTGGGTTGAATACGCCTGCAACACCCTTCCCTGCTCTGCCACGGGTCTTTCGCCCTTTCAGTGTTCCCTGGGTTATTGACTTCTGCCTGCCCTGAGACTGCCTGCCGTTCTGTACCTTTTGGACTCTGATCTGGATTACTGACCTCTGCCTGCCCTTGACCTGTTGTTTTGCCTGCCCCCTGTTTTTGTAATTACTTTTGTTACTTCGACACTGCCTGCATCTGGGTCTTCTCCTGAAACGTGATAGCTGTAACGTAACAAAATGTGGCAAAAAGTGAAGGGTCTAATACTTTCCGAATGCACTGTATCATACTAAATGGAGTGTCTCAGATTTACATACAGAATCATACTAAATGCTCTGACCAGGTTGAATCTGCCAGTAATCATTAATAGATGTTAGTGTGCCATTGGTAGATCTGGGTTAAGATAAACACAGCAAGCTACTTGGAAATCTAAGTAAAGATTTCCCATAAACCACCAGAACAATAAGTCCGGTTACATACAGTTTCATAACCCTCTGGGGCTGGGTTCAGCACAGCAGATGTGTAATATTAGATAATCAAATATAATTTAGACAATATCCTCTCTGACAAGCAAAATAAGGAACCACAACCTGGTCTGTGACTGGGCTGACACTGGTCCTGGACGTTGTTGACTGGTTCATACTG